>WHNR01000469.1:0-30131 GCA_009859135.1 Formica selysi
GGGTTTGTAACAATGCACCCCCCATTATGACTCATTGTTACCCGGCAGTAGACCGCCGGAAGTCTGCCGCCCGGCGAACATCGGCCGGGCAGGGGCAGAGGCGCCGAGCGCCCATTTTTAAACATTAAATACACCGTGCGATAAACAACCGTACGGCCGTTATACGGCCGCCGAGATTCGGAAAGCCGAATACCGCCGAGCGCTGCCGTGAACGCCCGAGCGACACCCGCCGAAACGCCGCGTCGTTTCGCCCAGGGGAGGTGACGTATTACCGAATTACCTGCCGAAAAACAATACGTCATTATCCCCACCCGGGGGCGAACGACGCGGGTACCGTTAATCGCTCGGGTATATAACGGCAGCCTTTTTAGATCCAGGCACCAGATTTACCAGAATCGTACCAGAAACCGAATCCGCTCGAGCTGTACGCTCGAGACTTTCCTGATCCGATCCTAAGAAATCGCAAATACGACGGAACGCGAGGTTGACGAGTACGCAGCCTCCGCCGAGCATTCTCGGCTTCCGAACCGCTTTACGATCCGTTGAAATCCAAGATCGCTTTTCTCGAGAGTTCTCGAGAAAACGATTTAACTTCCGACCGCTCCGACCATCCGAACTGTGGGCTGGCGAGTTCGCCACCCCGTTGAGTTTTCTCAACACCGGCGGTCAACTCCGTACTCCGCGTACGAAACAAGGGACAGCGAGTTCGCTGCCCGTTCGAGATTTCTCGATATCGCACGCATCCCATAACATCTGGGAATACGCGATATTAATAGCACCGCATACGTATAAGAAATACTACGAGGCGATTTAAACCGATTCACACGTTTTTGTGAACCACGCGCACCGTCACAACAAACCGACCACGCGCCCCGCGCCGCCTACCCGGCGTGTTTATATTCGCGTCGCGTATACTACAGCGAATCTCATTATAAAGATCGCGAAATTCATAACAGCCGCGCCCCGTCAATAACGCATTACTATCCGCCGCGCACCCGCTCCGCGGGACCGTTATGTATTATTCTTCCGCACCGATAGAAGCCTAATAAATTAACAGTTCTTTATAAATTTATTTATATCGTGTGTCTCAAATACTTTCTACGAGCCCTGATCACGACCGAGCGAATCCGCGAGCTCATAAAAAGTACACCCGTTACATTGGCGCCCGAACAGATAGGACCAGCCGGGACACACGATTTTTTTTTACTCTCTAACGGCGTGGGGAATAACCGAGCGTTATGAAAACTTGGCTGTACGCGCTCTCAAAAGAGCGCCTGATATCGGTAGCCACCCAGCATGGCATCGACACAACCGGTACACTCGACGAAATCCGCCACCGGACAAGCCACTACATCGACTTGCACCCGGAAGAATTCGGGGCACAAGGCCCGGACGCCCGGAACACGCGGACGCCGCCGCGAATGGAGATCACACCTCCGAGCGAAGACCGCGACGAAAGGCGCGAAATCGAACCCGCGAACACGCAAATGTTAGAACAGCTGCGGAAATGGGGACGGCCATTCGACGGTCGCGACCCAATTGCGTTCCTGGAACGCATAGACGACCTCCGCGCAGACTACGGATACTCCGGCGAGCAATTACTAAAGGGGCTGTCCGAGCTCCTACGAGGCGACGCCGTCGCATGGGCGCGAAATAATCGCGAAGACTGGCGGACGTGGGGGGACTTTTGCAACGCCATCCGCAGGCGGTATCTGCCCCCACGATACATCGAAGATCTCCAACAACAAATAGCCGAACGAAAACAGCGAGAGACTGAAAAGTTCGCGCCATACGCAGACGAAATGATGACGCTCATACGCCGAGCCGGGGGGTTTACGCGCGACCAACGACTGTCGCGAATTTACACGAACATGCGGCCCGAGTATAAGAAGTACGTCAAACGCCGGGACGTACACGACCTGAACAACTTATACGACGACGCTGCAGAATTCGAGCAGATCGAGCAGGAGCAACCGAGCCGGAAACTGTACAACGCGGCGACATCAACCGTAACGACCGCGTATAACCGGGAGGAGTGCTGTTGGCGCTGCAAACAGCGAGGGCACACCCGGTTTCAGTGCAAGCAAGCACCCCGACGGTTTTGCTCGCAGTGCGGGAAGGACGGAGTCCTTACTAGCAACTGTCATCCGCCGCCGGGAAACGCCAGACGCGCCGGGAGTATCACGGCCGAACCCCGGGCGCCCAGACGATCGTGAAGTATACACCTCGGCCACATATTACGGCTACACTCCACGGACATTCCGTGGAAGCCCTACTCGATTCGGGCTCAGAAATCTCGTTCATTAATGCCGAAACCAGCGAGAGAATGGAAAGGCTAGGCATCAGGCCCAACAAGGAGAACGGCCAGGTGCAAATGGCCGACGGCACCGCCGCCCGGACGCTCGGGAAAGCCCGCCTAGCGGTAGACATACAAGGATGTACATACGTCCACGACTTCTGGATCCTGCCGACTCTCCGAGAAGCCGCACTCATTGGTATCGACTTATGGAGCCGCCTGGGGCTCGCGATCTCACCGCCGCGACAATTACGAGCCCGACACCACCAACCGAACTGCGGAAAAACCAGCGGCCTGACCACCAGCACAAAAGAAGAAGAAGAACGCCTGAAGGACTTCCTAAACCACGAACTCCAGAAATTTGAGACGGTCACGGGGCCGACCCCAATGGTCGAGCACCACATACGGTTGAATCAAACAACACCCATCAAACAGCGATACCGACCTCGCAACCCGGCAATGCAAACCATCATCGATGCAGAAGTTGAGGAGATGGAGAAAGCCGGAGTAATCGAGCCATCCCGAAGCGCGTGGAGCTCGCCGATCGTGGTCGTCAAGAAGAAAGACGGGAAGCACCGATTCTGCATTGACTTCCGGAAAGTCAATGAAGTTACTGAGAAAGACGCTTACCCGCTACCGCAAGTCACCGCCACACTGGACAAATTACGCGGCGCTCGCTATCTCACGACGCTCGATTTAAAAAGTGGGTACTGGCAAGTACCCCTTGCGCCAGAAAGCCGACCAATAACGGCATTCACAGTACCGGGAAAAGGCTTGATGCAATTCCGGGTGATGCCCTTCGGACTGCACTCCGCCCCAGCAACATTCCAGCGCCTGCTCGATACCGTCATCGGTCCCGCGCTCGAACCAAACGTCTTCGTATATCTAGACGATATCATTATCATTAGCCGCACGTTCGACGAACATTTGGACTTGCTCGCCGAAGTATTCCGTCGCCTGCGTCAGGCTCGCCTACGGTTAAACCCCGACAAATGTCGATTCTGCGTCGACAACCTAAAATACCTGGGGCACGTTGTCGACCGTACCGGAATTCACACGGACCCCGAAAAGGTCAGCGCGGTCGCGAATTGGGCCGAACCCCGATCGGTAAAACAAATTCGACAATTCCTCGGGATGGCATCGTGGTATCGACGATTCATACAAAATTTCTCAACGCTAGCCGCACCCCTTACGCAACTAACCAAAAAGAACGCTCGCTGGGCGTGGGGGGAAGAGGAAGCCGCCGCGTTCCGACAGCTAAAATACGCGTTAACCACCGCACCCGTACTTGCATGCCCGGAGTTTAACCGCCGGTTTTTCTTGCAAACCGATGCGAGTACCAGCGGTCTCGGAGCCGTCCTCACACAATATCACGAGGACGGCGAACGCGTCATCGCCTACGCAAGTCGCACGCTATCCGGCGCCGAGAGAAATTATAGCGCCACGGAGCTCGAGTGTCTCGCGGTTGTTTGGGGCATACGGAAAATGCGAAATTATTTAGAAGGATACGCCTTCACCGTCATCACGGACCATCAGTCCTTACGATGGTTGCAAAAGCTAGAAACTCCGACTGGCCGACTCGCCCGCTGGCTATTCGAGCTCCAGCAATTCGATTACGAGATCAAGTACCGAAGAGGGGCGCTAAACCGCGTAGCCGACGCGCTCTCGAGAAAACCGGAAGTAAACGCAATGCAAGCAATACGGTGCCGCTGGTACAATCGATTGATAAACAAAATCCGGCGCGATCCTGCCGCGCACCCGGACTACCGAAACACGAACAACGGACTCTATCGACATCTACTCCACAGCCTAGATTTTAAAGAGACATCCGCCGACGAACAGTGGAAACTGTGCGTGCCCCGCGAACAACGGGAAGAGATCCTCCGACAATACCACGATGCTCCCACAGCCGGACACGGGGGGGTCGCGAAAACTATCGCTCGCATCGCCGAGAAGTTCTACTGGCCCGGAATGTTTCGCGAAATCACCAGATACGTACGACAGTGCCAGAAATGTCTGGCACATAAACCGTTGCAACAGAAACCGGCCGGAAATATGCATGCAACCAACGTCACACGACCGTGGGCACATGTCACAGTCGACCTTGTAGGCCCGCTTCCACGATCACGTCGCGGTCACGTGTGGCTGTTGGTTATGCAAGACCGTTTTTCAAAATGGGTGGAACTCGCGCCATTAAGAAAAGCCACGGCACCAGCCGTAACACGCGAGATCACGGAGCGCGTAATCCTGCGACACGGTCGCCCCGATATTATTATCTCCGACAACGGGACGCAATTCAAATCCGCACCGCTAACCGAAAGGCTTAAAGCTTTTAATGTAGAACACCGCACAGCGCCCGTCCGCGCTCCTCATTGTAACCCGGTGGAGCGTACGAACCGAACAATAAAAACAATGATAGCGCAATACGTCGATCGCGACCATCGCGGATGGGACGAACATCTCCCTGCGTTGCAATTCGCGTACAACACCGCCACGCACGACGCCACCGGATACACGCCAGCCTATTTAAATCACGGTCGCGAATTAGTACCACCCGCCCCCGCCCTCCCAACACCTACGGAGGCCCCAGAACCCGACATCGTCCGACAACAACTACGAGACGCTGAAGAAGTCGTGCGCATCAACTTGGCCAGAGGGTTCCAGAGACAACAACGCTATTACGATCTACGACGGCGAGAATGGCGACCAAAGCTAGGAGAATATGTTTGGAAACGGAACTACCCGCTGTCCAACAGAGCAAACGCATTTAATGCAAAACTCGCGCCGAAGTTCATAGGGCCGCTCGAAGTACGTCGGTTCATTTCGCCGGTAATCGTCGATCTCCGGAGCAAACGCGGGAAATGGTATCGCCATATACACATTCAAGACCTGAAACCCGCTCCCGGCGAAAATAAAAACAATAACACCGACGACAATAACAACGAAACAGATGATCCGGAAGACAATAACAACAATAATGACGAAAACAATGACGGGGAAGACGAAGAAGACGTCGAGGAAAATAACCCCACCACGAATTAAAAATCAAAACCGACGAAATAAGAGCAACCAGAAAAAGATCACGAGCTCAGAAGGCTTCGAGATGGATATCGAAACAGACATCCTCGACGCAATCAACGAGATCCTGGGAGATCCCGAACCGCCGTACGGCCCAGGCGTGCTGGAAGCACCGCCGATCGTCCGACCGCCACCACCACCTAGGCCGCCGAAAGTCGGCACCGCCATCCAGCGGTCCGACAGGACGACCAGCGGAAGCTGGCCATGCTGGCCACACCGCCGCCGCCGCTAACCGCCTGCATACGTCGACGAACGACGCCGGCACCGATGAGGCCGCCAGCCAAGCGACCAAGGTCGCCATCGGGCCAGGAGCCAGCACCGAAGGACCGAGCAACGGGGGAAACACCACCCGCCCCCCCATGCCCCGAAATCCTGGTCCCGATAGGGCCTGCGCCGCCACCTCCGATCATGGTGGAACTAGAGCCGGGACTAATAGCGCCGATCCCGCATTTTGCGGTACACGTGTCCCGGCGATATAAAGTCCGGATGCCGCAGGACGATGGACTTTGCGATTTGATAGCGCCGGAAAGCTGCGCTACCGCCGAAAACTGGAATAGAGCGAGCGAGTGCCTCAAAATTCAGGCACAGTAGGCGGGGGGGTGATGTAACAATGCACCCCCCATTATGACTCATTGTTACCCGGCAGTAGACCGCCGGAAGTCTGCCGCCCGGCGAACATCGGCCGGGCAGGGGCAGAGGCGCCGAGCGCCCATTTTTAAACATTAAATACACCGTGCGATAAACAACCGTACGGCCGTTATACGGCCGCCGAGATTCGGAAAGCCGAATACCGCCGAGCGCTGCCGTGAACGCCCGAGCGACACCCGCCGAAACGCCGCGTCGTTTCGCCCAGGGGAGGTGACGTATTACCGAATTACCTGCCGAAAAACAATACGTCATTATCCCCACCCGGGGGCGAACGACGCGGGTACCGTTAATCGCTCGGGTATATAACGGCAGCCTTTTTAGATCCAGGCACCAGATTTACCAGAATCGTACCAGAAACCGAATCCGCTCGAGCTGTACGCTCGAGACTTTCCTGATCCGATCCTAAGAAATCGCAAATACGACGGAACGCGAGGTTGACGAGTACGCAGCCTCCGCCGAGCATTCTCGGCTTCCGAACCGCTTTACGATCCGTTGAAATCCAAGATCGCTTTTCTCGAGAGTTCTCGAGAAAACGATTTAACTTCCGACCGCTCCGACCATCCGAACTGTGGGCTGGCGAGTTCGCCACCCCGTTGAGTTTTCTCAACACCGGCGGTCAACTCCGTACTCCGCGTACGAAACAAGGGACAGCGAGTTCGCTGCCCGTTCGAGATTTCTCGATATCGCACGCATCCCATAACATCTGGGAATACGCGATATTAATAGCACCGCATACGTATAAGAAATACTACGAGGCGATTTAAACCGATTCACACGTTTTTGTGAACCACGCGCACCGTCACAACAAACCGACCACGCGCCCCGCGCCGCCTACCCGGCGTGTTTATATTCGCGTCGCGTATACTACAGCGAATCTCATTATAAAGATCGCGAAATTCATAACAGCCGCGCCCCGTCAATAACGCATTACTATCCGCCGCGCACCCGCTCCGCGGGCCGTTATGTATTATTCTTCCGCACCGATAGAAGCCTAATAAATTAACAGTTCTTTATAAATTTATTTATATCGTGTGTCTCAAATACTTTCTACGAGCCCTGATCACGACCGAGCGAATCCGCGAGCTCATAAAAAGTACACCCGTTACAAATTTTCATAAACATCAAGAAATTGGAACAACGCTTCTCGGCACACAGAGCTAAGATCGCTATGTACGCAAGTTTCCTCGTTCGGAACGACTTAGTTACGTACCTGTAAGTGAGATATACCGAAAGTTTTCATAACACATCAAGAAATTGAGGAACAACGCTTCTCGGCACACAGAGCTAAGATCGCTATGTACGCAAGTTTCCTTCGTTCGGAACGACTTAGTTACGTGCCTGTAAGCGAGATTTGCCGAAAATTTTCATAACACATCAAGGAAATTGAGGAACAACGCTTCTCGGCACACAGAGCTAAGATCGCTATGTACGCAAGTTTCCTTCGTTCGGAACGACTTAGTTACGTACCTGTAAGTGAGATATACCGAAAGTTTCATAACACATCAAGGAAATTGAGGAACAACGCTTCTCGGCACACAGAGCTAAGATCGCTATGTACGCAAGTTTCCTTCGTTCGGAACGACTTAGTTACGTGCCTGTAAGCGAGATTTGCCGAAAATTTTCATAACACATCAAGGAAATGAGGAACAACGCTTCTCGCACACAGAGCTAAGATCGCTATGTACGCAAGTTTCCTTCGTTCGGAACGACTTAGTTACGTACCTGTAAGTGAGATATACCGAAAGTTTCATAACACATCAAGGAAATTGAGGAACAACCTTCTCGGCACACAGAGCTAAATCGCTATGTACGCAAGTTTCCTTCGTTCGGAACGACTTAGTTACGTACCTGTAAGTGAGATATACCGAAAGTTTTCATAACACATCAAGGAAATTGAGGAACAACGCTTCTCGGCACACAGAGCTAAGATCGCTATGTACGCAAGTTTCCTTCGTTCGGAACGACTTAGTTACGTGCCTGTAAGCGAGATTTGCCGAAAATTTCATAACACATCAAGGAAATGAGGAACAACGCTTCTCGGCAACAGAGCTAAGATCGCTATGTACGCAAGTTTCCTTCGTTCGGAACGACTTAGTTACGTGCCTGTAAGCGAGATTTGCCGAAATTTTCATAACACATCAAGGAAATTGAGGAACAACGCTTCTCGGCACACAGAGCTAAGATCGCTATGTACGCAAGTTTCCTTCGTTCGGAACGACTTAGTTACGTGCCTGTAAGCGAGATTTGCCGAAAATTTTCATAACACATCAAGGAAATGAGGAACAACGCTTCTCGGCACACAGAGCTAAGATCGCTATGTACGCAAGTTTCCTTCGTTCGGAACGACTTAGTTACGTGCCTGTAAGCGAGATTTGCCGAAAATTTTCATAACACATCAAGGAAATAGAGGAACAACGCTTCTCGGCACACAGAGCTAAGATCGCTATGTACGCAAGTTTCCTTCGTTCGGAACGACTTAGTTACGTACCTGTAAGTGAGATATCCGAAAGTTTTCATAACACATCAAGGAAATTGAGGAACAACGCTTCTCGGCACACAGAGCTAAGATCGCTATGTACGCAAGTTTCCTTCTTCGGAACGACTTAGTTACGTGCCTGTAAGCGAGATTTGCCGAAAATTTTCATAACACATCAAGGAAATAGAGGAACAACGCTTCTCGGCACACAGAGCTAAGATCGCTATGTACGCAAGTTTCCTTCGTTCGGAACGACTTAGTTACGTACCTGTAAGTGAGATATACCGAAAGTTTTCATAACACATCAAGGAAATTGAGGAACAACGCTTCTCGGCACACAGAGCTAAGATCGCTATGTACGCAAGTTTCCTTCGTTCGGAACGACTTAGTTACGTGCCTGTAAGGAGATTTGCCGAAATTTTCATAACACATCAAGGAAATTGAGGAACAACGCTTCTCGGCACACAGAGCTAAGATCGCTATGTACGCAAGTTTCCTTCGTTCGGAACGACTTAGTTACGTACCTGTAAGTGAGATATACCGAAAGTTTTCATAACACATCAAGGAAATTGAGGAACAACGCTTCTCGGCACACAGAGCTAAGATCGCTATGTACGCAAGTTTCCTTCGTTCGGAACGACTTAGTTACGTACCTGTAAGTGAGATATACCGAAAGTTTTCATAACACATCAAGGAAATTGAGGAACAACGCTTCTCGGCACACAGAGCTAAGATCGCTATGTACGCAAGTTTCCTTCGTTCGGAACGACTTAGTTACGTGCCTGTAAGCGAGATTTGCCGAAAATTTTCATAACACATCAAGGAAATTGAGGAACAACGCTTCTCGGCACACAGAGCTAAGATCGCTATGTACGCAAGTTTCCTTCGTTCGGAACGACTTAGTTACGTGCCTGTAAGCGAGATTTGCCGAAAGTTTTCATAACACATCAAGGAAATTGAGGAACAACGCTTCTCGGCACACAGAGCTAAGATCGCTATGTACGCAAGTTTCCTTCGTTCGGAACGACTTAGTTACGTGCCTGTAAGCGAGATTTGCCGAAATTTTCATAACACATCAAGGAAATTGAGGAACAACGCTTCTCGGCACACAGAGCTAAGATCGCTATGTACGCAAGTTTCCTTCGTTCGGAACGACTTAGTTACGTGCCTGTAAGCGAGATTTGCCGAAAATTTTCATAACACATCAAGGAAATTGAGGAACAACGCTTCTCGGCACACAGAGCTAAGATCGCTATGTACGCAAGTTTCCTTCGTTCGGAACGACTTAGTTACGTGCCTGTAAGCGAGATTTGCCGAAAATTTTCATAACACATCAAGGAAATTGAGGAACAACGCTTCTCGGCACACAGAGCTAAGATCGCTATGTACGCAAGTTTCCTTCGTTCGGAACGACTTAGTTACGTACCTGTAAGTGAGATATACCGAAAGTTTTCATAACACATCAAGGAAATTGAGGAACAACGCTTCTCGGCACACAGAGCTAAGATCGCTATGTACGCAAGTTTCCTTCGTTCGGAACGACTTAGTTACGTGCCTGTAAGCGAGATTTCCGAAATTTTCATAACACATCAAGGAAATTGAGGAACAACGCTTCTCGGCACACAGAGCTAAGATCGCTATGTACGCAAGTTTCCTTCGTTCGGAACGACTTAGTTACGTGCCTGTAAGTGAGATTTGCCGAAATTTTCATAACACATCAAGGAAATTGAGGAACAACGCTTCTCGGCACACAGAGCTAAGATCGCTATGTACGCAAGTTTCCTTCGTTCGGAACGACTTAGTTACGTACCTTAAGCGAGATTACCGAAATTTTCATAACACATCAAGGAAATTGAGGAACAACGCTTCTCGGCACACAGAGCTAAGATCGCTATGTACGCAAGTTTCCTTCGTTCGGAACGACTTAGTTACGTGCCTGTAAGCGAGATTTGCCGAAAATTTTCATAACACATCAAGGAAATTGAGGAACAACGCTTCTCGGCACACAGAGCTAAGATCGCTATGTACGCAAGTTTCCTTCGTTCGGAACGACTTAGTTACGTGCCTGTAAGCGAGATTTCCGAAATTTTCATAACACATCAAGGAAATTGAGGAACAACGCTTCTCGGCACACAGAGCTAAGATCGCTATGTACGCAAGTTTCCTTCGTTCGGAACGACTTAGTTACGTACCTGTAAGTGAGATTTCCGAAAATTTTCATAACACATCAAGGAAATTGAGGAACAACGCTTCTCGGCACACAGAGCTAAGATCGCTATGTACGCAAGTTTCCTTCGTTCGGAACGACTTAGTTACGTGCCTGTAAGCGAGATTTGCCGAAATTTTCATAACACATCAAGGAAATTGAGGAACAACGCTTCTCGGCACACAGAGCTAAGATCGCTATGTACGCAAGTTTCCTTCGTTCGGAACGACTTAGTTACGTACCTGTAAGTGAGATATACCGAAAGTTTTCATAACACATCAAGGAAATTGAGGAACAACGCTTCTCGGCACACAGAGCTAAGATCGCTATGTACGCAAGTTTCCTTCGTTCGGAACGACTTAGTTACGTCCTGTAAGTGAGATATACCGAAAGTTTTCATAACACATCAAGGAAATTGAGGAACAACGCTTCTCGGCACACAGAGCTAAGATCGCTATGTACGCAAGTTTCCTTCGTTCGGAACGACTTAGTTACGTACCTGTAAGTGAGATATACCGAAAGTTTTCATAACACATCAAGGAAATTGAGGAACAACGCTTCTCGGCACACAGAGCTAAGATCGCTATGTACGCAAGTTTCCTTCGTTCGGAACGACTTAGTTACGTACCTGTAAGTGAGATATACCGAAAGTTTTCATAACACATCAAGGAAATTGAGGAACAACGCTTCTCGGCACACAGAGCTAAGATCGCTATGTACGCAAGTTTCCTTCGTTCGGAACGACTTAGTTACGTACCTGTAAGTGAGATATTCCGAAAGTTTTCATAACACATCAAGGAAATTGAGGAACAACGCTTCTCGGCACACAGAGCTAAGATCGCTATGTACGCAAGTTTCCTTCGTTCGGAACGACTTAGTTACGTGCCTGTAAGCGAGATTTGCCGAAAATTTTCATAACACATCAAGGAAATTGAGGAACAACGCTTCTCGGCACACAGAGCTAAGATCGCTATGTACGCAAGTTTCCTTCGTTCGGAACGACTTAGTTACGTACCTGTAAGTGAGATATACCGAAATTTTCATAACACATCAAGGAAATTGAGGAACAACGCTTCTCGGCACACAGAGCTAAGATCGCTATGTACGCAAGTTTCCTTCGTTCGGAACGACTTAGTTACGTGCCTGTAAGTGAGATTTGCCGAAAATTTTCATAACACATCAAGGAAATTGAGGAACAACGCTTCTCGGCACACAGAGCTAAGATCGCTATGTACGCAAGTTTCCTTCGTTCGGAACGACTTAGTTACGTGCCTGTAAGCGAGATTTGCCGAAAATTTTCATAACACATCAAGGAAATTGAGGAACAACGCTTCTCGGCACACAGAGCTAAGATCGCTATGTACGCAAGTTTCCTTCGTTCGGAACGACTTAGTTACGTGCCTGTAAGCGAGATTTGCCGAAATTTTCATAACACATCAAGGAAATTGAGGAACAACGCTTCTCGGCACACAGAGCTAAGATCGCTATGTACGCAAGTTTCCTTCGTTCGGAACGACTTAGTTACGTACCTGTAAGTGAGATATACCGAAAGTTTTCATAACACATCAAGGAAATTGAGGAACAACGCTTCTCGGCACACAGAGCTAAGATCGCTATGTACGCAAGTTTCCTTCGTTCGGAACGACTTAGTTACGTGCCTGTAAGCGAGATTTGCCGAAAATTTTCATAACACATCAAGGAAATTGAGGAACAACGCTTCTCGGCACACAGAGCTAAGATCGCTATGTACGCAAGTTTCCTTCGTTCGGAACGACTTAGTTACGTACCTGTAAGTGAGATATACCGAAAGTTTTCATAACACATCAAGGAAATTGAGGAACAACGCTTCTCGGCACACAGAGCTAAGATCGCTATGTACGCAAGTTTCCTTCGTTCGGAACGACTTAGTTACGTGCCTGTAAGCGAGATTTCCGAAATTTTCATAACACATCAAGGAAATTGAGGAACAACGCTTCTCGGCACACAGAGCTAAGATCGCTATGTACGCAAGTTTCCTTCGTTCGGAACGACTTAGTTACGTACCTGTAAGTGAGATATACCGAAAGTTTTCATAACACATCAAGGAAATTGAGGAACAACGCTTCTCGGCACACAGAGCTAAGATCGCTATGTACGCAAGTTTCCTTCGTTCGGAACGACTTAGTTACGTGCCTGTAAGTGAGATATGCCGAAAGTTTTCATAACACATCAAGGAAATTGAGGAACAACGCTTCTCGGCACACAGAGCTAAGATCGCTATGTACGCAAGTTTCCTTCGTTCGGAACGACTTAGTTACGTGCCTGTAAGCGAGATTTGCCGAAAATTTTCATAACACATCAAGGAAATTGAGGAACAACGCTTCTCGGCACACAGAGCTAAGATCGCTATGTACGCAAGTTTCCTTCGTTCGGAACGACTTAGTTACGTGCCTGTAAGCGAGATTTGCCGAAAATTTTCATAACACATCAAGGAAATTGAGGAACAACGCTTCTCGGCACACAGAGCTAAGATCGCTATGTACGCAAGTTTCCTTCGTTCGGAACGACTTAGTTACGTGCCTGTAAGTGAGATTTCCGAAATTTTCATAACACATCAAGGAAATTGAGGAACAACGCTTCTCGGCACACAGAGCTAAGATCGCTATGTACGCAAGTTTCCTTCGTTCGGAACGACTTAGTTACGTACCTGTAAGTGAGATATACCGAAATTTTCATAACACATCAAGGAAATTGAGGAACAACGCTTCTCGGCACACAGAGCTAAGATCGCTATGTACGCAAGTTTCCTTCGTTCGGAACGACTTAGTTACGTACCTGTAAGTGAGATATACCGAAAGTTTTCATAACACATCAAGGAAATTGAGGAACAACGCTTCTCGGCACACAGAGCTAAGATCGCTATGTACGCAAGTTTCCTTCGTTCGGAACGACTTAGTTACGTCCTGTAAGTGAGATATACCGAAATTTTCATAACACATCAAGGAAATTGAGGAACAACGCTTCTCGGCACACAGAGCTAAGATCGCTATGTACGCAAGTTTCCTTCGTTCGGAACGACTTAGTTACGTGCCTGTAAGCGAGATTTCCGAAATTTTCATAACACATCAAGGAAATTGAGGAACAACGCTTCTCGGCACACAGAGCTAAGATCGCTATGTACGCAAGTTTCCTTCGTTCGGAACGACTTAGTTACGTGCCTGTAAGCGAGATTTGCCGAAATTTTCATAACACATCAAGGAAATTGAGGAACAACGCTTCTCGGCACACAGAGCTAAGATCGCTATGTACGCAAGTTTCCTTCGTTCGGAACGACTTAGTTACGTGCCTGTAAGCGAGATTTGCCGAAAATTTTCATAACACATCAAGGAAATTGAGGAACAACGCTTCTCGGCACACAGAGCTAAGATCGCTATGTACGCAAGTTTCCTTCGTTCGGAACGACTTAGTTACGTGCCTGTAAGCGAGATTTGCCGAAAATTTTCATAACACATCAAGGAAATTGAGGAACAACGCTTCTCGGCACACAGAGCTAAGATCGCTATGTACGCAAGTTTCCTTCGTTCGGAACGACTTAGTTACGTACCTGTAAGTGAGATATACCGAAAGTTTTCATAACACATCAAGGAAATTGAGGAACAACGCTTCTCGGCACACAGAGCTAAGATCGCTATGTACGCAAGTTTCCTTCGTTCGGAACGACTTAGTTACGTGCCTGTAAGCGAGATTGCCGAAATTTTCATAACACATCAAGGAAATTGAGGAACAACGCTTCTCGGCACACAGAGCTAAGATCGCTATGTACGCAAGTTTCCTTCGTTCGGAACGACTTAGTTACGTGCCTGTAAGCGAGATTTGCCGAAAATTTTCATAACACATCAAGGAAATTGAGGAACAACGCTTCTCGGCACACAGAGCTAAGATCGCTATGTACGCAAGTTTCCTTCGTTCGGAACGACTTAGTTACGTACCTGTAAGCGAGATATACCGAAAGTTTTCATAACACATCAAGGAAATTGAGGAACAACGCTTCTCGGCACACAGAGCTAAGATCGCTATGTACGCAAGTTTCCTTCGTTCGGAACGACTTAGTTACGTGCCTGTAAGCGAGATTTGCCGAAATTTTCATAACACATCAAGGAAATTGAGGAACAACGCTTCTCGGCACACAGAGCTAAGATCGCTATGTACGCAAGTTTCCTTCGTTCGGAACGACTTAGTTACGTACCTGTAAGTGAGATATACCGAAAATTTTCATAACACATCAAGGAAATTGAGGAACAACGCTTCTCGGCACACAGAGCTAAGATCGCTATGTACGCAAGTTTCCTTCGTTCGGAACGACTTAGTTACGTGCCTGTAAGCGAGATTGCCGAAAATTTTCATAACACATCAAGGAAATTGAGGAACAACGCTTCTCGGCACACAGAGCTAAGATCGCTATGTACGCAAGTTTCCTTCGTTCGGAACGACTTAGTTACGTACCTGTAAGTGAGATTTACCGAAATTTTCATAACACATCAAGGAAATTGAGGAACAACGCTTCTCGGCACACAGAGCTAAGATCGCTATGTACGCAAGTTTCCTTCGTTCGGAACGACTTAGTTACGTACCTGTAAGTGAGATATACCGAAATTTTCATAACACATCAAGGAAATTGAGGAACAACGCTTCTCGGCACACAGAGCTAAGATCGCTATGTACGCAAGTTTCCTTCGTTCGGAACGACTTAGTTACGTGCCTGTAAGCGAGATTGCCGAAATTTTCATAACACATCAAGGAAATTGAGGAACAACGCTTCTCGGCACACAGAGCTAAGATCGCTATGTACGCAAGTTTCCTTCGTTCGGAACGACTTAGTTACGTGCCTGTAAGCGAGATTTGCCGAAATTTTCATAACACATCAAGGAAATTGAGGAACAACGCTTCTCGGCACACAGAGCTAAGATCGCTATGTACGCAAGTTTCCTTCGTTCGGAACGACTTAGTTACGTACCTGTAAGTGAGATATGCCGAAAGTTTTCATAACACATCAAGGAAATTGAGGAACAACGCTTCTCGGCACACAGAGCTAAGATCGCTATGTACGCAAGTTTCCTTCGTTCGGAACGACTTAGTTACGTGCCTGTAAGCGAGATTTGCCGAAAATTTTCATAACACATCAAGGAAATTGAGGAACAACGCTTCTCGGCACACAGAGCTAAGATCGCTATGTACGCAAGTTTCCTTCGTTCGGAACGACTTAGTTACGTCCTGTAAGGAGATATTCCGAAATTTTCATAACACATCAAGGAAATTGAGGAACAACGCTTCTCGGCACACAGAGCTAAGATCGCTATGTACGCAAGTTTCCTTCGTTCGGAACGACTTAGTTACGTGCCTGTAAGCGAGATTTGCCGAAATTTTCATAACACATCAAGGAAATTGAGGAACAACGCTTCTCGGCACACAGAGCTAAGATCGCTATGTACGCAAGTTTCCTTCGTTCGGAACGACTTAGTTACGTGCCTGTAAGCGAGATTTGCCGAAAGTTTTCATAACACATCAAGGAAATTGAGGAACAACGCTTCTCGGCACACAGAGCTAAGATCGCTATGTACGCAAGTTTCCTTCGTTCGGAACGACTTAGTTACGTACCTGTAAGTGAGATATACCGAAAGTTTTCATAACACATCAAGGAAATTGAGGAACAACGCTTCTCGGCACACAGAGCTAAGATCGCTATGTACGCAAGTTTCCTTCGTTCGGAACGACTTAGTTACGTGCCTGTAAGCGAGATTGCCGAAATTTTCATAACACATCAAGGAAATTGAGGAACAACGCTTCTCGGCACACAGAGCTAAGATCGCTATGTACGCAAGTTTCCTTCGTTCGGAACGACTTAGTTACGTCCTGTAAGCGAGATTTGCCGAAATTTTCATAACACATCAAGGAAATGAGGAACAACGCTTCTCGGCACACAGAGCTAAGATCGCTATGTACGCAAGTTTCCTTCGTTCGGAACGACTTAGTTACGTGCCTGTAAGCGAGATTTGCCGAAAATTTTCATAACACATCAAGGAAATTGAGGAACAACGCTTCTCGGCACACAGAGCTAAGATCGCTATGTACGCAAGTTTCCTTCGTTCGGAACGACTTAGTTACGTGCCTGTAAGCGAGATTTCCGAAAATTTTCATAACACATCAAGGAAATTGAGGAACAACGCTTCTCGGCACACAGAGCTAAGATCGCTATGTACGCAAGTTTCTTCGTTCGGAACGACTTAGTTACGTGCCTGTAAGCGAGATTTGCCGAAAATTTTCATAACACATCAAGGAAATTGAGGAACAACGCTTCTCGGCACACAGAGCTAAGATCGCTATGTACGCAAGTTTCCTTCTTTCGGAACGACTTAGTTACGTGCCTGTAAGCGAGATTCCGAAAATTTTCATAACACATCAAGGAAATTGAGGAACAACGCTTCTCGGCACACAGAGCTAAGATCGCTATGTACGCAAGTTTCCTTCGTTCGGAACGACTTAGTTACGTACCTGTAAGTGAGATATACCGAAAGTTTTCATAACACATCAAGGAAATTGAGGAACAACGCTTCTCGGCACACAGAGCTAAGATCGCTATGTACGCAAGTTTCCTTCGTTCGGAACGACTTAGTTACGTGCCTGTAAGCGAGATTTCCGAAATTTTCATAACACATCAAGGAAATTGAGGAACAACGCTTCTCGCACACAGAGCTAAGATCGCTATGTACGCAAGTTTCCTTCGTTCGGAACGACTTAGTTACGTACCTGTAATGAGATATACCGAAAGTTTTCATAACACATCAAGGAAATTGAGGAACAACGCTTCTCGGCACACAGAGCTAAGATCGCTATGTACGCAAGTTTCCTTCGTTCGGAACGACTTAGTTACGTGCCTGTAAGCGAGATTCCGAAAGTTTTCATAACACATCAAGGAAATTGAGAACAACGCTTCTCGCACACAGAGCTAAGATCGCTATGTACGCAAGTTTCCTTCGTTCGGAACGACTTAGTTACGTCCTGTAAGTGAGATATACCGAAAGTTTTCATAACACATCAAGGAAATTGAGGAACAACGCTTCTCGGCACACAGAGCTAAGATCGCTATGTACGCAAGTTTCCTTCGTTCGGAACGACTTAGTTACGTGCCTGTAAGCGAGATTTGCCGAAAATTTTCATAACACATCAAGGAAATGAGGAACAACGCTTCTCGGCACACAGAGCTAAGATCGCTATGTACGCAAGTTTCCTTCGTTCGGAACGACTTAGTTACGTGCCTGTAAGCGAGATTTGCCGAAAATTTTCATAACACATCAAGGAAATTGAGGAACAACGCTTCTCGGCACACAGAGCTAAGATCGCTATGTACGCAAGTTTCCTTCGTTCGGAACGACTTAGTTACGTGCCTGTAAGCGAGATTTGCCGAAATTTTCATAACACATCAAGGAAATTGAGGAACAACGCTTCTCGGCACACAGAGCTAAGATCGCTATGTACGCAAGTTTCCTTCGTTCGGAACGACTTAGTTACGTGCCTGTAAGCGAGATTTGCCGAAATTTTCATAACACATCAAGGAAATGAGGAACAACGCTTCTCGGCACACAGAGCTAAGATCGCTATGTACGCAAGTTTCCTTCGTTCGGAACGACTTAGTTACGTACCTGTAAGTGAGATATACCGAAAGTTTTCATAACACATCAAGGAAATTGAGGAACAACGCTTCTCGGCACACAGAGCTAAGATCGCTATGTACGCAAGTTTCCTTCGTTCGGAACGACTTAGTTACGTGCCTGTAAGCGAGATTTCCGAAATTTTCATAACACATCAAGGAAATTGAGGAACAACGCTTCTCGGCACACAGAGCTAAGATCGCTATGTACGCAAGTTTCCTTCGTTCGGAACGACTTAGTTACGTACCTGTAAGTGAGATATACCGAAAGTTTTCATAACACATCAAGGAAATTGAGGAACAACGCTTCTCGGCACACAGAGCTAAGATCGCTATGTACGCAAGTTTCCTTCGTTCGGAACGACTTAGTTACGTACCTGTAAGTGAGATTTACCGAAAATTTTCATAACACATCAAGGAAATTGAGGAACAACGCTTCTCGGCACACAGAGCTAAGATCGCTATGTACGCAAGTTTCCTTCGTTCGGAACGACTTAGTTACGTGCCTGTAAGCGAGATTTGCCGAAAATTTTCATAACACATCAAGGAAATGAGGAACAACGCTTCTCGGCACACAGAGCTAAGATCGCTATGTACGCAAGTTTCCTTCGTTCGGAACGACTTAGTTACGTACCTGTAAGTGAGATATGCCGAAAGTTTTCATAACACATCAAGGAAATTGAGGAACAACGCTTCTCGGCACACAGAGCTAAGATCGCTATGTACGCAAGTTTCCTTCGTTCGGAACGACTTAGTTACGTGCCTGTAAGCGAGATTTGCCGAAAATTTTCATAACACATCAAGGAAATGAGGAACAACGCTTCTCGGCACACAGAGCTAAGATCGCTATGTACGCAAGTTTCCTTCGTTCGGAACGACTTAGTTACGTGCCTGTAAGCGAGATTTGCCGAAAATTTTCATAACACATCAAGGAAATTGAGGAACAACGCTTCTCGGCACACAGAGCTAAGATCGCTATGTACGCAAGTTTCCTTCGTTCGGAACGACTTAGTTACGTGCCTGTAAGCGAGATTTGCCGAAAATTTTCATAACACATCAAGGAAATTGAGGAACAACGCTTCTCGGCACACAGAGCTAAGATCGCTATGTACGCAAGTTTCCTTCGTTCGGAACGACTTAGTTACGTGCCTGTAAGTGAGATTTACCGAAAGTTTTCATAACACATCAAGGAAATTGAGGAACAACGCTTCTCGGCACACAGAGCTAAGATCGCTATGTACGCAAGTTTCCTTCGTTCGGAACGACTTAGTTACGTCCTGTAAGTGAGATATACCGAAAGTTTCATAACACATCAAGGAAATTGAGGAACAACGCTTCTCGGCACACAGAGCTAAGATCGCTATGTACGCAAGTTTCCTTCGTTCGGAACGACTTAGTTACGTGCCTGTAAGCGAGATTGCCGAAAATTTTCATAACACATCAAGGAAATTGAGGAACAACGCTTCTCGGCACACAGAGCTAAGATCGCTATGTACGCAAGTTTCCTTCGTTCGGAACGACTTAGTTACGTGCCTGTAAGCGAGATTTGCCGAAAATTTTCATAACACATCAAGGAAATTGAGGAACAACGCTTCTCGGCACACAGAGCTAAGATCGCTATGTACGCAAGTTTCCTTCGTTCGGAACGACTTAGTTACGTGCCTGTAAGCGAGATTTGCCGAAAATTTTCATAACACATCAAGGAAATTGAGGAACAACGCTTCTCGGCACACAGAGCTAAGATCGCTATGTACGCAAGTTTCCTTCGTTCGGAACGACTTAGTTACGTGCCTGTAAGCGAGATTTGCCGAAAATTTTCATAACACATCAAGGAAATTGAGGAACAACGCTTCTCGGCACACAGAGCTAAGATCGCTATGTACGCAAGTTTCCTTCGTTCGGAACGACTTAGTTACGTACCTGTAAGTGAGATATACCGAAAGTTTTCATAACACATCAAGGAAATTGAGGAACAACGCTTCTCGGCACACAGAGCTAAGATCGCTATGTACGCAAGTTTCCTTCGTTCGGAACGACTTAGTTACGTGCCTGTAAGCGAGATTGCCGAAAATTTTCATAACACATCAAGGAAATTGAGGAACAACGCTTCTCGGCACACAGAGCTAAGATCGCTATGTACGCAAGTTTCCTTCGTTCGGAACGACTTAGTTACGTGCCTGTAAGTGAGATATAGCCGAAAATTTTCATAACACATCAAGGAAATGAGGAACAACGCTTCTCGGCACACAGAGCTAAGATCGCTATGTACGCAAGTTTCCTTCGTTCGGAACGACTTAGTTACGTGCCTGTAAGCGAGATTTGCCGAAAATTTTCATAACACATCAAGGAAATTGAGGAACAACGCTTCTCGGCACACAGAGCTAAGATCGCTATGTACGCCAAGTTTCCTTCGTTCGGAACGACTTAGTTACGTGCCTGTAAGCGAGATTTGCCGAAAATTTCATAACACATCAAGGAAATTGAGGAACAACGCTTCTCGGCACACAGAGCTAAGATCGCTATGTACGCAAGTTTCCTTCGTTCGGAACGACTTAGTTACGTGCTGTAAGTGAGATTCCGAAAGTTTCATAACACATCAAGGAAATTGAGGAACAACGCTTCTCGGCACACAGAGCTAAGATCGCTATGTACGCAAGTTTCCTTCGTTCGGAACGACTTAGTTACGTGCCTGTAAGCGAGATTTCCGAAAATTTTCATAACACATCAAGGAAATTGAGGAACAACGCTTCTCGCACACAGAGCTAAGATCGCTATGTACGCAAGTTTCCTTCTTCGGAACGACTTAGTTACGTGCCTGTAAGCGAGATTTGCCGAAAATTTTCATAACACATCAAGGAAATTGAGAACACGTACACACAAACAGACACGCTATCCTCGGACACACGAGAACAGAATAAGACACGCAGATACACAACGCAATTACATCGATTGGAAACTAGTTACTGCCATAAGCCGATTACACTGGAGACAAGGGCACACCCCCTTCGGAGGGCTCCACTATCAAAAAAATTGACACATAAGTTCGTTAACCGCTTCGCGTGAAAGTTGTAACCTATGTGAAACTTACTTCGCATTAAAAGAATATGCGTAGGCAGATGTTCCGCCTAGGGGGGCTCCACTTCCGGAAAATAAACTAACCATACCATTTCTGATAAACAAAAATTTATGCTTCTGCTTGCCCTCTTTATGCATAATTACCGTGTCCAATCGTCGGTCCAATAATGCGTTCCATCATGCAGTGTCCAATCGTATCGTCCAATCGTGCAGTGTCCAATCGTGCGGTGCGTCCAATCTGCAGTCAATCGTGCAGGTCCAATCGTGCGGTGCCAACGTGCAGGCAATAATCGTTGTCATCGTGCATGTCCAATCGGGCATGCCAATGTCCGTGTAAACAACGCTTCTCGGCACCACACAGAGCTAAGATCGCTATGTACGCAAGTTTCCTTCGTTCGGAACGACTTAGTTACGTACCTGTAAGCGAGATTGCCGAAAATTTTCATAACACATCAAGGAAATTGAGGAACAACGCTTCTCGGCACACAGAGCTAAGATCGCTATGTACGCAAGTTTCCTTCGTTCGGAACGACTTAGTTACGTGCCTGTAAGCGAGATTGCCGAAAATTTTCATAACACATCAAGGAAATTGAGGAACAACGCTTCTCGGCACACAGAGCTAAGAATCGCTATGTACGCAAGTTCCTTCGTTCGGAACGACTTAGTTACGTGCCTGTAAGCGAGATTTGCCGAAATTTTCATAACACATCAAGGAAATTGAGGAACAACGCTTCTCGGCACACAGAGCTAAGATCGCTATGTACGCAAGTTTCCTTCGTTCGGAACGACTTAGTTACGTACCTTAAGTGAGATATACCGAAAGTTTTCATAACACATCAAGGAAATTGAGGAACAACGCTTCTCGGCACACAGAGCTAAGATCGCTATGTACGCAAGTTTCCTTCGTTCGGAACGACTTAGTTACGTGCCTGTAAGCGAGATTGCCGAAATTTTCATAACACATCAAGGAAATTGAGGAACAACGCTTCTCGGCACACAGAGCTAAGATCGCTATGTACGCAAGTTTCCTTCGTTCGGAACGACTTAGTTACGTGCCTGTAAGTGAGATATTCCGAAAATTTTCATAACACATCAAGGAAATTGAGGAACAACGCTTCTCGGCACACAGAGCTAAGATCGCTATGTACGCAAGTTTCCTTCGTTCGGAACGACTTAGTTACGTGCCTAGTAAGCGAGATTTGCCGAACAATTTTCATAACACATCAAGGAAATTGAGGAACAACGCTTCTCGGCACACAGAGCTAAGATCGCTATGTACGCAAGTTTCCTTCGTTCGGAACGACTTAGTTACGTGCCTGTAAGTGAGATTGCCGAAAGTTTCATAACACATCAAGGAAATGAGGAACAACGCTTCTCGGCACACAGAGCTAAGATCGCTATGTACGCAAGTTTCCTTCGTTCGGAACGACTTAGTTACGTACCTGTAAGTGAGATATACCGAAAGTTTCATAACACATCAAGGAAATTGAGGAACAACGCTTCTCGGCACACAGGCTAAGATCGCTATGTACGCAAGTTTCCTTCGTTCGGAACGACTTAGTTACGTGCCTGTAAGCGAGATTTCCGAAAATTTTCATAACACATCAAGAAATTGAGGAACAACGCTTCTCGGCACACAGAGCTAAGATCGCTATGTACGCAAGTTTCCTTCGTTCGGAACGACTTAGTTACGTGCCTGTAAGCGAGATTGCCGAAAGTTTCATAACAGCATCAAGGAAATTGAGGAACAACGCTTCTCGGCACACAGAGCTAAGATCGCTATGTACGCAAGTTTCCTTCGTTCGGAACGACTTAGTTACGTACCTGTAAGTGAGATATTCCGAAAGTTTTCATAACACATCAAGGAAATTGAGGAACAACGCTTCTCGGCACACAGAGCTAAGATCGCTATGTACGCAAGTTTCCTTCGTTCGGAACGACTTAGTTACGTGCCTGTAAGCGAGATTTCCGAAAATTTTCATAACACATCAAGGAAATGAGGAACAACGCTTCTCGGCACACAGAGCTAAGATCGCTATGTACGCAAGTTTCCTTCGTTCGGAACGACTTAGTTACGTGCCTGTAAGCGAGATTTGCCGAAAATTTCATAACACATCAAGGAAATTGAGGAACAACGCTTCTCGGCACACAGAGCAAGATCGCTATGTACGCAAGTTTCCTTCGTTCGGAACGACTTAGTACGTGCCTGTAAGCGAGATTTGCCGAATTTTCATAACACATCAAGGAAATTGAGGACAACGCTTCTCGGCACACAGAGCTAAGATCGCTATGTACGCAAGTTTCCTTCGTTCGGAACGACTTAGTTACGTACCTGTAAGTGAGATATACCGAAAGTTTCATAACATCAAGAAATTGAGGAACAACGCTTCTCGGCACACAGAGCTAAGATCGCTATGTACGCAAGTTTTCCTTCGTTCGGAACGACTTAGTTACGTGCCTGTAAGCGAGATTACCGAAAATTTTCATAACACATCAAGGAAATTGAGGAACAACGCTTCTCGGCACACAGAGCTAAGATCGCTATGTACGCAAGTTTCCTTCGTTCGGAACGACTTAGTTACGTGCTGTAAGTGAGATATACCGAAAGTTTTCATAACACATCAAGGAAATTGAGGAACAACGCTTCTCGGCACACAGAGCTAAGATCGCTATGTAACGCAAGTTTCCTTCGTTCGGAACGACTTAGTTACGTGCCTGTAAGCGAGATTGCCGAAAATTTTCATAACACATCAAGGAAATTGAGGAACAACGCTTCTCGGCACACAGAGCTAAGATCGCTATGTACGCAAGTTTCCTTCGTTCGGAACGACTTAGTTACGTACCTGTAAGTGAGATATTCCGAAAGTTTTCATAACACATCAAGGAAATTGCAGGAACAACGCTTCTCGGCACACAGAGCTAAGATCGCTATGTACGCAAGTTTCCTTCGTTCGGAACGACTTAGTTACGTGCCTTTAAGTCGAGATTTGCCAAATTTTTCATAACACATCAAGGAAATAGAGGACAACGCTTCTCAGGCACACAGAGCTTAAGATCGCTATGTACGCAAGTTTCCTTCGTTCGGAACGACTTAGTTACGTGACCTTAAGTCGAGATTTGCCAAAATTTTCATAACACATCAAGAAATTGAGGAACAACGCTTCTCGGCACACAGAGCTAAGATCGCTATGTACGCAAGTTTCCTTCGGTTCGGAACGACTTAGTTACGTGCCTGTAAGCGAGATTTGCCGAAAATTTTCATAACACATCAAGGAAATAGAGGAACAACGCTTCTCGGCACACAGAGCTAAGATCGCTATGTACGCAAGTTTCCTTCGTTCGGAACGACTTAGTTACGTGCCTGTAAGCGAGATATGCCGAAAATTTTCATAACACATCAAGGAAATTGAGGAACAACGCTTCTCGGCACACAGAGCTAAGATCGCTATGTACGCAAGTTTCCTTCGTTCGGAACGACTTAGTTACGTGCCTGTAAGCGAGATTTGCCGAAAATTTTCATAACACATCAAGGAAATGAGGAACAACGCTTCTCGGCACACAGAGCTAAGATCGCTATGTACGCAAGTTTCCTTCGTTCGGAACGACTTAGTTACGTACCTTGTAAGTGAGATATTCCGAAAATTTTTCATAACACATCAAGGAAATTGAGGAACAACGCTTCTCGGCACACAGAGCTAAGATCGCTATGTACGCAAGTTTCCTTCGTTCGGAACGACTTAGTTACGTGCCTGTAAGCGAGATTTGCCGAAAATTTTCATAACACATCAAGGAAATTGAGGAACAACGCTTCTCGGCACACAGAGCTAAGATCGCTATGTACGCAAGTTTCCTTCGTTCGGAACGACTTAGTTACGTGCCTGTAAGCGAGATTTGCCGAAAATTTTCATAACACATCAAGGAAATTGAGGAACAACGCTTCTCGGCACACAGAGCTAAGATCGCTATGTACGCAAGTTTCCTTCGTTCGGAACGACTTAGTTACGTGCTTAAGTGAGATATACCGAAAGTTTTCATAACAATCAAGGAAATTGAGGAACAACGCTTCTCGGCACACAGAGCTAAGATCGCTATGTACGCAAGTTTCCTTCGTTCGGAACGACTTAGTTACGTACCTATAAGTGAGATATACCGAAAGTTTTCATAACACCTCAAGGAAATTGAGGAACAACGCTTCTCGGCACACAGAGCTAAGATCGCTATGTACGCAAGTTTCCTTCGTTCGGAACGACATAGTTACGTACCTGTATGTGAGATATACCTGAAAGTTTTTCATAACAGATCAAGGAAAATTCAGGAACAACGCTTCTCGGCTCACAGAGCTAAGATCGCTATGTACGCAAGTTTCCTTCGTTCGGAACGACTTAGTTACGTGCCTGTAAGCGAGATTTGCCGAAAGATTTTCATAACACATCAAGGAAATTGAGGTACAACACCTTCTCGGCACACAGAGCTAAGATCGCTATGTACGCAAGTTTCCTTCGTTCGGAACGACTTAGTTACGTCCTTAAGCGAGATTGCCGAAAGTTTTCATAACACATCAAGGAAATTGAGGAACAAGCTTCTCGGCACACAGAGCTAAGATCGCTATTACGCAAGTTTTCCTTCGTTCGGAACGACTTAGTTACGTGCCTGTAAGCGAGATTTGCCGAAAATTTTCATAACACATCAAGGAAATTGAGGAACAACGCTTCTCGGCACACAGAGCTAAGATCGCTATGTACGCAAGTTTCCTTCGTTCGGAACGACTTAGTTACGTGCTGTAGCGAGATTGCCGAAATTTTCATAACACATCAAGGAAATTGAGGAACAACGCTTCTCGGCACACAGAGCTAAGATCGCTATGTACGCAAGTTTCCTTCGTTCGGAACGACTTAGTTACGTGCCTATAAGCGAGATTTCCGAAATTTCATAACAATCAAGGAAATTGAGGAACACGCTTCTCGCACACAGAGCTAAGATGCATGACGCAAGTTTCCCGTTCGAACGACTTAGTTACGTCCTGTAAGCGAGATTTGCCGAAAATTTTCATAACACATCAAGGAAATGAGGAACAACGCTTCTTCGGCACACAGAGCTAAGATCGCTATGTACGCAAGTTTCCTTCGTTCGGAACGACTTAGTTACGTACCTGTAAGTGAGATATACCGAAAGTTTTCATAACACATCAAGGAAATTGAGGA
Source organism: Formica selysi (assembly GCA_009859135.1). Taxonomy (NCBI): domain Eukaryota; kingdom Metazoa; phylum Arthropoda; class Insecta; order Hymenoptera; family Formicidae; genus Formica; species Formica selysi. Next base: position 26,665 of record WHNR01000469.1, read on the forward strand.
ACAACGCTTCTCGGCACACAGAGCTAAGATCGCTATGTACGCAAGTTTCCTTCGTTCGGAACGACTTAGTTACGTGCCTGTAAGCGAGATTTGCCGAAAATTTTCATAACACATCAAGGAAATTGAGGAACAACGCTTCTCGGCACACAGAGCTAAGATCGCTATGTACGCAAGTTTCCTTCGTTCGGAACGACTTAGTTACGTGCCTGTAAGCGAGATTTGCCGAAAATTTTCATAACACATCAAGGAAATTGAGGAACAACGCTTCTCGGCACACAGAGCTAAGATCGCTATGTACGCAAGTTTCCTTCGTTCGGAACGACTTAGTTACGTACCTGTAAGTGAGATATACCGAAAGTTTTCATAACACATCAAGGAAATTGAGGAACAACGCTTCTCGGCACACAGAGCTAAGATCGCTATGTACGCAAGTTTCCTTCGTTCGGAACGACTTAGTTACGTGCCTGTAAGCGAGATTTGCCGAAAATTTTTCATAACACATCAAGGAAATTGAGGGAACAACGCTTCTCGGCACACAGAGCTAAGATCGCTATGTACGCAAGTTTCCTTCGTTCGGAACGACTTAGTTACGTGCCTGTAAGCGAGATTTGCCGAAAATTTTCATAACACATCAAGGAAATTGAGGAACAACGCTTCTCGGCACACAGAGCTAAGATCGCTATGTACGCAAGTTTCCTTCGTTCGGAACGACTTAGTTACGTGCCTGTAAGCGAGATTTGCCGAAAATTTTCATAACACATCAAGGAAATTGAGGAACAACGCTTCTCGGCACACAGAGCTAAGATCGCTATGTACGCAAGTTTCCTTCGTTCGGAACGACTTAGTTACGTGCCTGTAAGCGAGATTTGCCGAAAATTTTCATAACACATCAAGGAAATTGAGGAACAACGCTTCTCGGCACACAGAGCTAAGATCGCTATGTACGCAAGTTTCCTTCGTTCGGAACGACTTAGTTACGTGCCTGTAAGCGAGATTTGCCGAAAATTTTCATAACACATCAAGGAAATGAGGAACAACGCTTCTCGGCACACAGAGCTAAGATCGCTATGTACGCAAGTTTCCTTCGTTCGGAACGACTTAGTTACGTGCCTGTAAGCGAGATTGCCGAAAATTTTTCATAACACATCAAGGAAATTGAGGAACAACGCTTCTCGGCACACAGAGCTAAGATCGCTATGTACGCAAGTTTCCTTCGTTCGGAACGACTTAGTTACGTGCCTGTAAGCGAGATTTGCCGAAAATTTTCATAACACATCAAGGAAATGAGGAACAACGCTTCTCGGCACACAGAGCTAAGATCGCTATGTACGCAAGTTTCCTTCGTTCGGAACGACTTAGTTACGTGCCTGTAAGCGAGATTTACCGAAAATTTTCATAACACATCAAGGAAATTGAGGAACAACGCTTCTCGGCACACAGAGCTAAGATCGCTATGTACGCAAGTTTCCTTCGTTCGGAACGACTTAGTTACGTACCTGTAAGTGAGATTACCGAAAGTTTTCATAAACATCAAGGAAATTGAGGAACAACGCTTCTCGGCACACAGAGCTAAGATCGCTATGTACGCAAGTTTCCTTCGTTCGGAACGACTTAGTACGTACCTGTAGTGAGATTTCCGAAAGTTTTCATAACAATCAAGAAATTGAGGAACAACGCTTCTCGGCACACAGAGCTAAGATCGCTATGTACGCAAGTTTCCTTCGTTCGGAACGACTTAGTTACGTGCCTGTAAGCGAGATTTGCCGAAAATTTTCATAACACATCAAGGAAATTGAGGAACAACGCTTCTCGGCACACAGAGCTAAGATCGCTATGTACGGCAAGTTTCCTTCGTTCGGAACGACTTAGTTACGTGCCTTAAGCGAGATATGCCGAAATTTTCATAACACATCAAGGAAATGAGAAACAACGCTTCTCGGCACACAGAGCTAAGATCGCTATGTACGCAAGTTTCCTTCGTTCGGAACGACTTAGTTACGTACCTTAAGGAGATTCCGAAATTTTCATAACACATCAAGGAAATTGAGGAACAACGCTTCTCGGCACACAGAGCTAAGATCGCTATGTACGCAAGTTTCCTTCGTTCGGAACGACTTAGTTACGTACCTGTAAGCGAGATTTCCGAAAGTTTTCATAACAACATCAAGGAAATGAGGAACAACGCTTCTCGGCACACAGAGCTAAGATCGCTATGTACGCAAGTTTCCTTCGTTCGGAACGACTTAGTTACGTGCCTGTAAGTGAGATATACCGAAAATTTTCATAACACATCAAGGAAATTGAGGAACAACGCTTCTCGGCACACAGAGCTAAGATCGCTATGTACGCAAGTTTCCTTCGTTCGGAACGACTTAGTTACGTGCCTGTAAGCGAGATTTGCCGAAATTTTCATAACACATCAAGGAAATTGAGGGAACAACGCTTCTCGGCACACAGAGCTAAGATCGCTATGTACGCAAGTTTCCTTCGTTCGGAACGACTTAGTTACGTACCTGTAAGTGAGATATACCGAAAGTTTTCATAACACATCAAGAAATTGAGGAACAACGCTTCTCGGCACACAGAGCTAAGATCGCTATGTACGCAAGTTTCCTTCGTTCGGAACGACTTAGTTACGTGCCTGTAAGCGAGATATGCGAAAATTTTCATAACACATCAAGGAAATAGAGGAACAACGCTTCTCGGCACACAGAGCTAAGATCGCTATGTACGCAAGTTTCCTTCGTTCGGAACGACTTAGTTACGTACCTGTAAGCGAGATTGCCGAAATTTTCATAACACATCAAGGAAATTGAGGAACAACGCTTCTCGGCACACAGAGCTAAGATCGCTATGTACGCAAGTTTCCTTCGTTCGGAACGACTTAGTTACGTATCTGTAAGTGAGATATACCGAAAGTTTTCATAACACATCAAGAAATTGAGGAACAACGCTTCTCGGCACACAGAGCTAAGATCGCTATGTACGCAAGTTTCCTTCGTTCGGAACGACTTAGTTACGTGCCTGTAAGCAGAGATTGCCGAAAATTTTCATAACACATCAAGGAAATTGAGGAACAACGCTCTCGGCACACAGAGCTAGATCGCTATGTACGCAAGTTTCCTTCGTTCGGAACGACTTAGTTACGTGCCTGTAAGCGAGATTTGCCGAAAATTTTCATAACACATCAAGGAAATTGAGGAACAACGCTTCTCGGCACACAGAGCTAAGATCGCTATGTACGCAAGTTTCCTTCGTTCGGAACGACTTAGTTACGTACCTGTAAGTGAGATATACCGAAAGTTTTCATAACACATCAAGGAAATTGAGGAACAACGCTTCTTCGGCACACAGAGATAGATCGCTAGTGTACGCAAGTTTCCTTCGTTCGGAACGACTTAGTTACGTGCCTGTAGCGAGATCTGCCGAAAATTTTCATAACACATCAAGAAATAGAGGAACAAACG
>WHNR01000470.1:0-29779 GCA_009859135.1 Formica selysi
CACAAATCTAAGATGGAAGTGTACGCAAATTTCCTTCGTTTGAAGCGCCTTAGTTACGTGCCTGTAGACGAGATGTGCCGAAAATTTTCATAACACATCAATGAAATTGAGGAACAACGCTTCCCGGCTCACAGAGATAAGATCGCTATGTACGCAAGTTTCCTTCGTTTGGAACGACTTAGTTACGTGCTGTAAGTGAGATTTGCCGAAAATTTTCATAACACACAAGGAAATTAGGAACAACGCTTCTCGGCTCACAAAGCTAAGATGGAAGTATACGCAAGTTTCCTTTGTTCGGAACGACTTAGTTACGTGCCTGTAAGTGATATTTGCGAAAATTTTCATAACACATCAAGGAAATTGAGGAACAACGCTTCTCGGTTCGCAAAGCTAAGATGGAAGTGTACGCAAGTTTCCTTCGTTCGGAACGACTTAGTTACGTGCCTGCAAGTGAGATTTGCCGAAAATTTTCATAACACATCAAGGAAATTGAGGAACAACGCTTCCCGGCTCACAGAGATAAGATCGCTATGTACGCAAGTTTCTTCGTTCGGAACGACTTAGTTACGTTCCTGTAAGTGAGATTTGCCAAAAATTTTCATAACACATCAAGAAATTGAGGAACAACGCTTCCCGGCTCACAGAGATAAGATCGCTATGTACGCAAGTTTCCTTCGTTCGGAACGCCTTAGTTACGTGCCTGTAAGGAGATTTGCCCAAAATTTTCATAACACATGAAGGAAATTGAGGAAAAACGCTTCTCGGCTCACACAGCTAAGATGGAAGTATACACAAGTTTCGTTCATTCGGAACGACTTAGTTACGTGCCTGTAAGTGAGATTTGCCGAAAATTTTTATAACACATCAAGGAAATTGAGAACAACGCTTCTCGGCTCACAGAGCTAGGATCGCTATGTGCGCAAGTTTCCTTCGTTCGGAACGACTTAATTACGTTCCTGTAAGTGAGATTAGCCGAAAATTTTCATAACACATCAAGGAAATTGAGGACCAACGTTTCTCAGCTCACAGAGATAAGATGCTATTTACGCAAGTTTCCTTTGTTCGGAACGACTTAGTACGTTCCTGTAAGTGAGATTTGCCGAAAATTTTCATAAACATCAAGGAAATTGAGGAACAACGCTTCTGGCGCACAGAGCTAAGATCGAAGTGTACGCAAGTTTCCTACGTTCGGAACGACTTAGTTACGTGCCTGTAAGTGAGATTTGCCGAAAATTTTTATAACACATCAAGGAAATTGAGGAACAACGCTTCTCGGCTCACAGAGCTAGGATCGCTATGTGCGCAAGTTTCCTTCGTTCGGAACGACTTAGTTACGTGCCTGTAAGTGAGATTTGCCGAAAATTTTATAAACATAAGGAAATTGAGGAACAACGCTTCTCGGCTCACAGAGCTAGGATCGCAATGTGCGCAAATTTCCTTCGTTCGGAACGACTTAGTTACGTATTGTAAATGAGATTTTCCGAAATTTTCATAACAAATCAAGGAAATTGAGGAACAACGCTTCACGTCTAACAGAGCTAAGATCGCTATGTGCGCAAGTTTCCTTCGTTCGGTACGACTTAGTTACGTGCCTGTAAGTGAGATTTGCCGAAAATTTTCATAACACATCAAGGAAATTGATGAACAACGCTTCCCGGCTCACAGAGATAAGATCGCTATGTACGCAAATTTCCTTCGTTCGGTACGACTTAGTTACGTTCTGTAAGTGAGATTTGCCGAAAATTTTTATAACACATCAAGGAAATTGAGGAACAACGCTTCTCGGCTCACAGAGCTAAGATGGAATGTACGCAGATTCCTTCGTTCGAACGACTTAGTTACGTGCCTGTAAGTGAGATTTGCCGAAAATTTTATAACACATAAGGAAATTGAGAACAACGCTTCTCGGCTCACAGAGCTAGGATCGCAATGTGCGCAATTTCCTTCGTTCGGAACGACTTAGTTACGTGCCTGCAAGTGAGATTTGCCGAAAATTTTCATAACACATCAAGGAAATTGAGGAACAACGCTTCCCGGCTCACAGAGATAAGATCGCTATGTACGCAAGTTTCTTCGTTCGGAACGACTTAGTTACGTTCCTGTAAGTGAGATTTGCCGAAAATTTTATAACACGTCAAGGAAATTGAGGAACAACGCTTCTCGGCTCACAGAGCTAAGATCGCTATGTGCGCAAGTTTCCTTCGTTCGGAACGACTTAGTTACGTGCCTGTAAGTGAGATTTGCCGAAAATTTTCATAACACATCAAGGAAATTGAGGAACAACACTTCTCGGCTCACACAATTAAGATGGAAGTGTACACAAGTTTCGTTCATTCGGAACGACTTAGTACGTGCCTGTAATTGAGATTTGCCGAAAATTTCTATAACCACATGGAAATTGAGGAACAACGCTTCTCGATCACAAATCTATGATGGAAGTGTACGCAATTTCTTCGTTGAAACGCCTTAGTTACGTGCCTATAGACGAGATTTGCTGAAAATTTGCATAACACATCAAAGAAATTGAGGAACAACGCTTCCCGGCTCACAGAGATAAGATCGCTATGTACGCAAGTTTCCTTCGTTTGGAACGACTTAGTTACGTGCTGTAAGTGAGATTTGCCAAAAATTTTCATAACACATCAAGGAAATTGAGGAACAACGCTTCTCGGCTAACAAATCTAAGATGGAAGTGTACGCAAATTTCCTTCGTTTGAAACGCCTTAGTTACGTGCCTGTAGACGAGATGTGCCGAAAATTTTCATAACACGTCAATGAAATTGAGGAACAACGCTTCCCGGCTCACAGAGATAAGATCGCTATGTACGCAAGTTTCCTTCGTTCGGAACGACTTACTTACGTTCCTGTAAGTGAGATTTGCCGCAAATTTTATAACACATCGAGGAAATTGAGGAACAACGCTTCTCGATTCACAAATCTAAGATGGAAGTGTACGCAAATTTCCTTCGTATGAAACGCCTTAGTTACGTGCCTATAGATGAGATTTGCTGAAAATTTTCATAACACATCAAAGAAATTGAGGAACAACGCTTCCCGGCTCACAGAGATAAGATCGCTATGTACGCAAGTTTCCTTGTTTGGAACGACTTAGTTACGTGCATGTAAGTGAGATTTGCCGAAAATTTTCATAACACATCAAGGAAATTTAGGAACAACGCTTCTCGGCTCACAAAGCTAAGATGGAAGTGTACGCAAGTTTCCTTGTTCGGAACGACTTGTTACGTGCCTGTACGTGATATTTGCCGAAAATTTTCATAACACATCAAGGAAATTGAGGAACAACGCTTCTCGGCTCGCAAAGCTAAGATGGAAGTGTACGCAAGTTTCCTTCGTTCGGAACGACTTAGTTACATGCCTGCAAGTGAGATATGCCGAAAATTTTCATAACACATCAAGGAAATTGAGGAACCACGCTTCTCGGCTCACAGAGATAAGATAGCTAGGTACGCAAGTTTCCTTCGTTCGGAACGACTTAGTTACGTGCCTGTAAGTGAGATTTGCCGAAAATTTTTATAACACATCAAGGAAATTGAGGAATAACGCTTTACGGCTCACAGAGATAAGATCGCTATGTACGCAAGTTTCCTCCGTTCGGAACGACATAGTTACGTTCCTGTAAGTGAGATTTGCCAAAAATTTTCATAACACATCAAAGAAATTGAGGAACAAAGCTTCCCGGCTCACAGAGATAAGATCGCTATGTACGCAAGTTTCTTTCGTTCGGAACGACTTAGTTACGTTCCTGTAAGTGAGATTTGCAGAAAATTTTTATGACATCAAGGAAATTGAAGAACAACGCTTCTCGGCTCACAAATCTAAGATGGAAGTGTACGCAAATTTCCTTCGTTTGAAACGCCTTAGTTACTTATCTGTAGACGCGATGTGCCGAAAATTTTCATAAAACATCAATGAAATTGAGGAACAACGCTTCCCGGCTCACAGAGATAAGATCGCTATGTACGCAAGTTTCCTTCGTTCGGAACGTCTTAGTTACGTTCCTGTAAGTGAGATTTGCCGAAAATTTTCATAACACATCAAGGAAATTGAGGAACAACGCTTCTCGATTCACAAATCTAAGATGGAAGTGTACGCAAATTTCCTTCGTATGAAACGTCTTAGTTACGTGCCTATAGACGAGATTTGCTGAAAATTTTCATAACACATCAAGGAAATTTAGGAACAACGATTCCCGGCTCACAGAGATAAGATCGCTATGTACGCAAGTTTCCTCCGTTCGGAACGACATAGTTACGTTCCTGTAAGTGAGATTTGCCAAAAATTTTCATAACACATCAAAGAAATTGAGGAACAAAGCTTCCCGGCTCACAGAGATAAGATCGCTATGTACGCAAGTTTCTTTCGTTCGGAACGACTTAGTTACGTTCCTGTAAGTGAGATTTGCAGAAAATTTTTATGACATCAAGGAAATTGAGGAACAACGCTTCTCGGCTCACAAATCTAAGATGGAAGTGTACGCAAATTTCCTTCGTTTGAATCGCCTTAGTTACTTGTCTGTAGACGCGATGTGCCCAAAATTTTCATAAAACATCAATGAAATTGAGGAACAACGCTTCCCGGCTCACAGAGATAAGATCGCTATGTACGCAAGTTTCCTTCGTTCGGAACGTCTTAGTTACGTTCCTGTAAGTGAGATTTGCCGAAAATTTTTATGACATCAAGGAAATTGAGGAACAACGCTTCTCGGCTCACAAATCTAAGATGGAAGTGTACGCAAATTTCCTTCGTTTGAAACGCCTTAATTACTTGTCCGTAGACGCGATGTGCTGAAAATTTTCATAACACATCAAAGAAATTGAAGAACAACGATTCCCGGCTCACAGAGATAAGATCGCTATGTACGCAGGTTTCCTTCGTTCGGAACGACTTAGTTACGTGCCTGTAAGTGAGATTTGCCGAAAATTTTCATAGCACATCAATGAAATTAAGGAACAACGCTTCCCAGCTTACAGAGATAAGATCGCTATGTATGCAAGTTTCCTCCGTTAGGAACGACATAGTTACGTTCCTGTAAGTGAGATTTGCCAAAAATTTTCATAACACATCAAAGAAATTGAGGAACAACGCTTCCCGGCTCACAGAGATAAGATCGCTATGTACGCAAGTTTCCTTCGTTCGGAACGACTTAGTTACGTTCCTGTAAGTGAGATTTGCCGAAAATTTTCATAACACGTCAAGGAAATTGAGGAACAACGCTTCTCGGATCACAAATCTAAGATGGAAGTGTACGCAAATTTCCTTCGTTCGGAACGACTTAGTTACGTACCTGTAAGTGAGATTTGCCGAAAATTTTCATAACACATCAAGGAAATTTAGGAACAACGCTTCCCGGCTCACAGAGATAAGATCGCTATGTACGCAAGTTTCCTCCGTTCGGAACGACATAGTTACGTTCCTGTAAGGGAGATATGCCAAAAATTTTCATAACACATCAAAGAAATTGAGGAACAACGCTTCCCGGCTCACAGAGATAAGATCGCTATGTACGCAAGTTTCCTTCGTTCGGAACGACTTAGTTACGTGCCTGTAAGTGAGATTTGCCGAAAATTTTCATAACACATCAAGGAAATTGAGGAACAACGCTTCCCGGCTTACAGAGATAAGATCGCTATGTACGCAAATTTCCTTCGTTCGGAACGACTTAGTTACGTTCCTGTAAGTGAGATCTGCCGAAAATTTTTATAACACATCAAGGAAATTGAGGAATAACGCTTCTCGGCTCACAAATCTAAGATGGAAGTGTACGCAAATTTCCTTCGTTTGAAGCGCCTTAGTTACGTGCCTGTAGACGAGATGTGCCGAAAATTTTCATAACACATCAATGAAATTGAGGAACAACGCTTCCCGGCTCACAGAGATAAGATCGCTATGTACGCAAGTTTCCTTCGTTCGGAACGACTTAGTTACGTTCCTGTAAGTGAGATTTGCCGCAAATTTTATAACACATCGAGGAAATTGAGGAACAACGCTTCTCGATTCACAAATCTAAGATGGAAGTGTACGCAAATTTCCTTCGTACGAAACGCCTTAGTTACGTGCCTATAGACGAGATTTGCTGAAAATTTTCATAACACATCAAAGAAATTGAGGAACAACGCTTCCCGGCTCACAGAGATAAGATCGCTATGTACGCAAGTTTCCTTCGTTTGGAACGACTTAGTTACGTGCATGTAAGTGAGATTTGCCGAAAATTTTCATAACACACCAAGGAAATTTAGGAACAACGCTTCTCGGCTCACAAAGCTAAGATGGAAGTATACGCAAGTTTCCTTTGTTCGGAACGACTTAGTTACGTGCCTGTAAGTGATATTTGCCGAAAATTTTCATAACACATCAAGGAAATTGAGGAACAACGCTTCCCGGCTCACAGAGATAAGATCGCTATGTACGCAAGTTTCTTTCGTTCGGAACGACTTAGTTACGTTCCTGTAAGTGAGATTTGCCAAAAATTTTCATAACACATCAAAGAAATTGAGGAACAACGCTTCCCGGCTCACAGAGATAAGATCGCTATGTACGCAAGTTTCCTTCGTTCGGAACGCCTTAGTTACGTGCCTGTAGACGAGATTTGCCCAAAATTTTCATAACACATGAAGGAAATTGAGGAAAAACGCTTCTCGGCTCACACAGCTAAGATGGAAGTATACACAAGTTTCGTTCATTCGGAACGACTTAGTTACGTGCCTGTAAGTGAGATTTGCCGAAAATTTTTATAACACATCAAGGAAATTGAGAAACAACGCTTCTCGGCTCACAGAGCTAGGATCGCTATGTGCGCAAGTTTCCTTCGTTCGGAACGACTTAATTACGTTCCTGTAAGTGAGATTAGCCGAAAATTTTCATAACACACCAAGGAAATTGAGGACCAACGTTTCTCAGCTCACAGAGATAAGATTGCTATTTACGCAAGTTTCCTTTGTTCGGAACGACTTAGTAACGTTCCTGTAAGTGAGATTTGCCGAAAATTTTCATAATACATCAAGGAAATTGAGGAACAACGCTTCTTGGCGCACAGAGCTAAGATCGAAGTGTACGCAAGTTTCCTACGTTCGGAACGACTTAGTTACGTGCCTGTAAGTGAGATTTGCCGAAAATTTTTATAACACATCAAGGAAATTGAGGAACAACGCTTCTCGGCTCACAGAGCTAGGATCGCTATGTGCGCAAGTTTCCTTCGTTCGGAACGACTTAGTTACGTGCCTGTAAGTGAGATTTGCCGAAAATTTTTATAATACATTAAGGAAATTGAGGAACAACGCTTCTCGGCTCACAGAGCTAGGATCGCAATGTGCGCAAATTTCCTTCGTTCGGAACGACTTCGTTACGTATTGTAATGAGATTTTACGATAATTTTCATAACAAATCAAGGAAATTGAGGAACAACGCTTCACGTCTAACAGAGCTAAGATCGCTATGTGCGCAAGTTTCCTTCGTTCGGTACGACTTAGTTACGTGCCTGTAAGTGAGATTTGCCGAAAATTTTCATAACACATCAAGGAAATTGATGAACAACGCTTCCCGGCTCACAGAGATAAGATCGCTATGTACGCAAATTTCCTTCGTTCGGTACGACTTAGTTACGTTTCTGTAAGTGAGATTTGCCGAAAATTTTTATAACACATCAAGGAAATTGAGGAACAACGCTTCTCGGCTCACAGAGCTAAGATGGAATTGTACGCAGACTTCCTTCGTTCGAAACGACTTAGTTACGTGCCTGTAAGTGAGATTTGCCGAAAATTTTTATAACACATTAAGGAAATTGATGAACAACGCTTCTCGGCTCACAGAGCTAGGATCGCAATGTGCGCAAATTTCCTTCGTTCGGAACCACTTAGTTACGTGCTTGTAAATGAGATCTTCCGAAAATTTTCATAACAAATCAAGGAAATTGAGGAACAACGCTTCTCGTCTCACAGAGATAAGATCGCTATGTACGCAAGTTTCCTTCGTTCGGAAAGAGTTAGTTACGTGCCTATAAGTGAGATTTGCCGAAAATTTTCATAACACATCAAGGAAATTGAGGAACAACACTTCTCGGCTCACAAAGCTAAGATGAAAGTGTACGTAAGTTTCCTTCGTTCGGAACGACTTAGTTACGTGCCTGTAAGTGAGATTTGCTGAATACTTTTATAACACATTAAGGAAATTGAGGAACAACTCTTCTTGGTTTACAAAGCTAAGATGGAAGTGTACGCAAGTTTCCCTCATTCGGGACGACTTAGTTACGTGCCAGTAAGTGAGATTTGCCGAAAATTTTTATAACACATTAAGGAAATTGAGGAACAACGCTTCTCGGCTCACACAGCTAAGATGGAAGTGTACGCAAGTTTCGTTCATTCGGAACGACTTAGTTACGTGCCTGTAAGTGACATTTGCAGAAAATTTCTATAACACACCAAGGAAATTGAGTAACAACGCTTCTCGGCTCACAGAGCTAGGATCGCTATGTACGCAAGTTTCCTTCATTGGGAACGACTTAGTTACGTGCTTGTAAGTGGGATTTGCCGAAAATTTTTATAACACGTCAAGGAAATTGAGGAACAACGCTTCTCGGCTCACAGAGCTAGGATCGCTATGTGCGCAGTTTCCTTCGTTCGGAACGACTTAGTTACGTGCCTGTAAGTGAGATTTGCCGAAAATTTTCATAACACATCAAGGAAATTGAGGAACAACGCTTTCGGCTCACAGATATAAGATCGCTATGTACGCAAGTTTCCTTCGTTCGGAACGATTTAGTTACGTTCCTGTAAGTGAGATTTGCCGAAAATTTTCATAACACATCAAGGAAATTGAGGAACAACGCTTCTCGGCTCACAGAAATAAGATCGCTATGTACGCAAGTTTCCTTCGTTCGGAATGACTTAGTTACGTGCCTGTAAGTAAGATTTGCCGAAAATTTCTATAACACATCAAGGAAATGAGGAACAACGCTTCTCGGCTCACAGTGCTAGGATCGCTATGTACGCAAGTTTCCTTCGTTGGGAACGACTTAGTTACGTGCTTGTAAGTGAGATTTGCCGAAAATTTTTACAACACGTCAAGGAAATTGAGGAACAACGCTTCTCGGCTCACAGAGCTAGGATCGCAATGTGCGCAAGTTTCCTTCGTTCGGAACGACTTAGTTACGTGCCTGTAAATGAGATTTGCCGAAAATTTTCATTACACATCAAGGAAATTGAGGAACAACGCTTCTCGGCTCACAGATATAAGATTGCTATGTACGCAAGTTTCCTTCGTTCGGAACGATTTAGTTACGTGCTTGTAAGTGAGATTTGCCGAAAATTTTTACAACACGTCAAGGAAATTGAGGAACAACGCTTCTCGGCTCACAGAGCTAGGATCGCTATGTGCGCAAGTTTCCTTCGTTCGGAACGACTTAGTTACGTGCCTGTAAGTGAGATTTGCCGAAACTTTTTATAACACATTAAGGAAATTGAGGAACAATGCTTCTCGGCTCACAAAGCTAAGATAGAAGTGTACGTAAATTTCCTTCGTTTGGAACGCCTTAGTTACGTGCCTGTAGACGAGATTTGCCGAAAACTTTCATAACACATCAATGAAATTGAGGAACAACGCTTCTCGGCTCACACAGCTAAAATGGAAGTGTACGCATGTTTCGTTCATTCGGAACGACTTAGTTAAGTGCCTGTAAGTGAGATTTGCCGAAAATTCTATATCACATCAAGGAAATTGAGGAACAACGCTTCTCGGCTCACAGAGCTAGGATCGCTATGTACGCAAGTTTCCTTCATTGGGAACGACCTAGTTACGTGCTTGTAAGTGAGATTTGCCGAAAATTTTTACAACACGTCAAGGAAATTGAGGAACAACGCTTCTCGGCTCACAGAGCTAGGATCGCTATGTGCGCAAGTTTCCTTCGTTCGGAACGACTTAGTTACGTGCCTGTAAATGAGATTTGCCGTAAATTTTCATAACACATCAAGGAAATTGAGAAACAACTCTTCCCGGCTCACAGAGATAAGATCACTATGTACGCAAGTTTCCTTCGTTCGGAACGACTTAGTTACGTTCCTGTAAGTGAGATTTTCCGAAAATTTTTATAACACATCAAGAAATTGAGGAACAACGCTTTTGGCTCACAGAGATAAGATCGCTATGTACGCAAGTTTCCTTCGTTCGGAACAAATTAGTTACGTTCCTGTAAGTGAGATTAGCCGAAAATTTTCATAACACACCAAGGAAATTGAGGACCAACGTTTCTCAGCTCACAGAGATAAGATTGCTATTTACGCAAGTTTCCTTTGTTCGGAACGATTTAGTAACGTTCCTGTAAGTGAGATTTGCCGAAAATTTTCATAATACATCAAGGAAATTGAGGAACAACGCTTCTTGGCGCACAGAGCTAAAATCGAAGTGTACGCAAGTTTCCTACGTTCGGAACGACTTAGTTACGTGCCTGTAAGTGAGATTTGCCGAAAATTTTTATAACACATCAAGGAAATTGAGGAACAACGCTTCTCGGCTCACAGAGCTAAGATCGCTATGTGCGCAAGTTTCCTTCGTTCGAAATGACTTAGTTACGTGCCTGTAAGTGAGATTTGCCGAAAATTTTTATAACACATTAAGGAAATTGATGAACAACGCTTCTCGGCTCACAGAGCTAGGATCGCAATGTGCGCAAATTTCCTTCGTTCGGAACGACTTAGTTACGTGCTTGTAAATGAGATCTTCCGAAAATTTTCATAACAAATCAAGGAAATTGAGGAACAACGCTTCTCGTCTAACAGAGCAAAGATCGCTATGTGAGCAAGTTTCCTTCATTCGGAACGACTTAGTTACGTGCCTCAAGTGAGATTTGCCGAAAATTTCTATAACACACCAAGGAAATTGAGGAACAACGCTTCTCGGCTCACAGAGCTAGGATCGCTATGTGCGCACGTTTCCTTCGTTCGGAACGACTTAGTTACGTGCCTTTAAGTGAGATTTGCTGAAAATTTTCATAACACATCAAGGAAATTGAGGAACAACGCTTCACGGCTCACAGAAATAAGATCGCTATGTACGCAAGTTTCCTTCATTCGGAACGACTTAGTTACGTTCCTGTAAGTGAGATTAGCCGAAAATTTTCATAACACATCAAGGAAATTGAGGAACAACGCTTCTCGGCTCACACAGCTAAGATGGAAGTGTACGCAAGTTTCGTTCATTCGGAACGACTTAGTTACGTGCCTGTAAGTGAGATTTGCCGAAAATTTTTATAACACATCAAGGAAATTGAGGAACAACGCTTCTCGGCTCACAGAGCTAGGATCGCAATGTACGCAAGTTTCCTTCGTTCGGAACGACTTAGTTACGTTCCTGTAAGTGAGATTTGCCGAAAATTTACATAACACATCAAGGAAATTGAGGAACATCGCTTCTCGGCTCACAGATATAAGATCGCTATGTACGCAAGTTTCCTTCGTTCGGAACGACTTAGTTACGTGCTTGTAAGTGAGATTTGCCGAAAATTTTCATAACACATCAAGGAAATTGAGGAACAACGCTTCTCGGCTCACACAGCTAAGATGGAAGTGTACACAAGTTTCGTTCATTCGAACGACTTAGTTACGTGCCTGTAAGTGAGATTTGCCGAAAATTATCATAACACATCAAGGAAATTGAGGAACAACGCTTCTCGACTCACAGAGATAAGATCGCTATATACGCAAATTTCCTTCGTTCGGAACGACTTAGTTACGTGCGTGTAAGTGAGATTTGCCGAAAATTTTCATAACACATCAAGGAAATTGAGGAACATCGCTTCTCGGCTCACACAGCTAAGATGGAAGTGTACACAAGTTTCGTTCATTCGGAACGACTTAGTTACGTGCCTGTAAGTGAGATTTGCCGAAAATTATCATAACACATCAAGGAAATTGAGGTACAACGCTTCTCGGCTCACAGAGATAAGATCGCTATATACGCAAGTTTCCTTCGTTCGGAACGATTTAGTTACGTTCCTGTAAGTGAGATTTGCCGAAAATTTTCATAACACATCAAGGAAATTGAGGAACATCGCTTCTCGGCTCACAGATATAAGATCGCTATGTACGCAAGTTTCCTTCGTTCGGAACGACTTAGTTACGTTCCTGTAAGTGAGATTTGCCGAAAACTTTCATAACACATCAAGGAAATTGAGTAACAACGCTTCCCGGCTCACAGAGATAAGATCGCTATGTACGCAAGTTTCCTTCGTTCGGAACGACTTAATTACGTTCCTGTAAGTGAGATTAGCCGAAAATTTTCATAACACATCAAGGAAATTGAGGACCAACGTTTCTCAGCTCACAGAGCTAAGATGGAAGTGTACGCAAGTTTCCTACGTTCGGAACGACTTAGTTACGTGCCTGTAAGTAAGATTTGCCGAAAATTATCATAACACATTGTCGTAACCCGACCAATTTCTCAATATATTAAAAGATAAAACAAGTAAAATAAAGTAGAACAGAAAAGATTGAGAAAGAGCTGACTAAAGCAAAGCATTAGAATCAGGGAAAGAGCTCAAGGAAAAGTAATTAAGAAAGAATAAAAGTAATAAAAGATTATTAATAAAATAAAGTAAAGATACATGACTAAAGAGAAGGAAGTCACGGTCAAGTTCTCGGAAGCTGAGTAAGCAGTTGACGAGACAGCTGACGAGCGGAGCACGAGACATGCTCCGGTCAGGGACACCACACTCCTCCCTAATCAACGACCTAATTAATTAATATATATTGAGCGCGAGATGCACTGACGCCAGCTCAGTAACATAGCTCAGTAACATAGCTCAGTAACATAGCTCAGTAACATAGCTCAGTAACATAGCTCAGTAACATAGCTCAGTAATATAGCTCATTAACATCGCTCGCTACTCGCTCACTACTCGCTCGCATATATCGATAATATCGAAGTACCGTACGTATCGCGCCCGACTATTATAATCGCGATTAAGTGAAAGTGTACTAAAGAATCTGTGAAATATATCAATTTATACCTAACGTTCGGGAGTGTCCTATTTCAAGCGTGGATCCTAATCCTTTGGGCGTATAAATCCCTAAAGACCTCTTCCTTAGCGGCTAGAGGCACAACATTAATTGGTGGCAGCGGTGGGATACGCCAGCTCTAACAAGATCGACACCGGCAAAGGTCCACAACCACGAAGAAGAAAAATTCCGTGGAATCGACAGAACGAGAGACAGCAAAGGAAACTCCGTCAAACGGTCAACAACTACAACCGAGGAAAGGGAAGTCCATCAGGAACTTCGAGTCACCCGGTACATCGAGGCGACAACGATAAGCGGAACCTGAGAAGGCGCACCGACCTATCTCAACAGCACGCGACGATCGACGCCCGACGGCCGACACCGAACGAGAGACAATGCTGCTCATCGTATTATTGTAAGTCGAACAATAAAAAATTTGTAAACGCGTGAATGTCGGAAAACCGAAACGCGCCACAAAAAAGCGTAGCGAATAAATCGTGGCTATTTAGCGAACCAGCGAATAGAGCCATCAGAAATAGCGCAGTAAGCCCTATAAGAGTAGCAGTAGAAGCACTCCGGGATATACGCGATAACGTACGAAGAAATTTAAACGAATTAAATTCAAGCGAGAATTTGTCCGAACCAGAACTCGGAGCAAACGTTGTAATCGAACGCGAATTTTCATTCGGCGAATTAGACAACAGTTTAATAGCGAATAATATAGAACTAGATGTTGATGTCGCATCATCAATAAGCGCGTCTAGTAGACTAACACACCGCCGCGAATTCTCACTAACGTCATACGATTCAAGTATCTTTGACCCCGACGAAATCTATCGTACTCGAGACATGTATAACTCAAACGCTTCCGCATCGCAACCCATCACATCGGAAGATATCGATGAGGGAATTAAGCGATTACAAGAAGAAGCAAATAGAAACGCGACACAATCAAACGCGCAAGCTCAATACAAACCGCAGAAAGAAACGGACGAAGCAGCCGACGACCTTAGGGACATATTGCGGGAAATGAGAGAGGAAATGAGACGGGAAATTAGAAGTATGCATGCCGAGATATACGATTTAAGAATGAGAGGATCGCAACCCCGACAAAACAATGAGCATAGAACTCCGCCAGGAGAAAGAACCGAAACCGCGTACGAGTCCACACCCGAAGATGTACGACATCGAAGAGGACGCGGATTTCTACCATTAAAAGAGGCTCGCGGAATGATTCCGGAATTCGACGGATCGCCAAATAAATTACAAGAATTTCTATGTGCGACTACATATGCAGTAGAACATATCGATCCATTAGACGAAGTAACGCTATTAGGAGCAGTATTATGCACGAAATTAAAAGGCAGAGCGATGCTAGACTTTCAAACGCGTAAAATTCGAGATTTCGCACAGTTGAAACAAGAATTAGAGGTCTGTTACGCAAGTAAAAAGAGTACGACCCATCTACAAATTGAATTTAACACGCTAAAACAGAAAAACGGAGAAAGCGCGCGAACTTACGGACTTAGAGCCGACAAACTAGCCATGGAGCTATACGAATCGATGATGGAAGGACGTCATCATACAGTAGATAATAAACGCGCAATCATGGAAATAATACAGCAACAAGCCTTAGAAAATTTCCAAATAGGATTGCAAGACGAAATTAAAACAATTGTTCGATCGCGAGGATATGCTACGTTGCAAGAAGCAATAGCAGCGGCCAGCGCGGAAGAAAAAGTTAAAGGACCGTCCGCGACCGGCACGCGAAGCAAAATCAATTTTACACCGACCTATAAACAGGAAAATCAAATGAGTGTGAAATGTCAAAAATGCGGAAAAACCGGACATTACGGTCGAGATTGTCGAACTAGTCGATACGCGAACCGATTTTCATTGCCGAAACCCGATAGACAACCCCGCGTAAATACGGTAAATAAATATTGCAATTATTGCAAAAAATCCGGACACGATCGCGAAGAATGTTGGTTATTACACGGACGACCCAATAGAGATCAATCGAGCCGAACCAAACAATATAATTCGCGACCGGAAAATAAAAACCGCAAGAATAACGAGCAAGGAAAAAAGAAATATAACTCCGCGCAAAGTAGCGATGAGGAGGAAAGGAACGAAAGAAAATCGCACCGACCTGCAATGGAATATCAAGTATCACACTTTAAAAATACGCCGCATATACAGACAGGATTGGACCTTGTCACATTACCAATGCGAGAAGCGAAACGCGAAAAAATAAATTTGCTATTCGATACAGGAGCCGCAATATCACTAATTAAAGTGAAACATTTAAAAGGCGAAACGTTAATAAAAGAAGAAAAGATAACGCTCACCGGCGTAACGGGACATAAAATATGTACAATTGGAAAATTTAAGGCGACAATAACTCTGGGAAAGCGCCGAATCAAGCATACTATGTACGTTGTTAAGGATGACTTTCCGATAGAATATGACGGAATACTAGGCGTTGATTTCCTACGAAAACATCAAGCCACTTGCAATTATAAAACAAAACAATTAAAGGTAGGACAGCATATCTTAAAGCTTTATCCCTATCTAAAAGTGACATTGAAACCACGTAGCGAAACTATAATACAGGTCGCTACTGATAAGAACACGATAGGCGTGATAAAGGCAGAAGAAACAATACCAGGAATATTTATAGGTAATTACCTAGTAGAACCTACGAATTACATATGTGCAGCAAGCATTCTAAATACAACGGATAACATAATCGAAATGTTAATGCCGCAAGTAAGTATAGAGGAAATCGAACGAAGTGAAACAGAAGAAATTAACGCAATACGAACGCCAAATAAAGAGGAAGTAATCCCGCGTAGTGAAAAAGTATTACGATTATTACACAACATTTAAATAAAGAAGAAAAGAAAATGATAATGGAAATCTGCAAGGATTTTAGCGACGTGATGCATATCGAAGAAGAACCACTGACGTGCACAGATACCGTCGCGCATAAGATTGCAACGCAAGCAGATAGCTCACCGGTCAACGTACGGCCTTACCGCCTGCAGGAGAAGCATAAAGAAGAAGTAAATCGGCAAGTCCGAGAAATGTTAAAAACTGGAACAATCAGATCAAGCATAAGCCAATGGAACGCACCGTTATTGGTAGTCCCTAAGAAAGCTGATGCGTCAGAAAAACCTCGATATAAATCCGATGTGCAAACAGAAAATAATTCAAGAGTACATCTACGGCACCGCAAGCGAATCAAATGTAACAGTAGAGATAGAAACCGACACCACAATAATTAATACTGCGATGCTAAAATAAAGTAGATATAAAAAACAATTGTAAAATGCGAAAAATGTATAGCGAAAGATATGTAGACGAAAATTCACGTATAGTTAATTTTCTTTTACCAAAGGGGGAGGGATGTCGTAACCCGACCAATTTCTCAATATATTAAAAGATAAAACAAGTAAAATAAAGTAGAACAGAAAAGATTGAGAAAGAGCTGACTAAAGCAAAGCATTAGAATCAGGGAAAGAGCTCAAGGAAAAGTAATTAAGAAAGAATAAAAGTAATAAAAGATTATTAATAAAATAAAGTAAAGATACATGACTAAAGAGAAGGAAGTCACGGTCAAGTTCTCGGAAGCTGAGTAAGCAGTTGACGAGACAGCTGACGAGCGGAGCACGAGACATGCTCCGGTCAGGGACACCACACTCCTCCCTAATCAACGACCTAATTAATTAATATATATTGAGCGCGAGATGCACTGACGCCAGCTCAGTAACATAGCTCAGTAACATAGCTCAGTAACATAGCTCAGTAACATAGCTCAGTAACATAGCTCAGTAACATAGCTCAGTAACATAGCTCAGTAACATAGCTCAGTAACATAGCTCAGTAACATAGCTCAGTAACATAGCTCAGTAATATAGCTCATTAACATCGCTCACTACTCGCTCGCATATATCGATAATATCGAAGTACCGTACGTATCGCGCCCGACTATTATAATCGCGATTAAGTGAAAGTGTACTAAAGAATCTGTGAAATATATCAATTTATACCTAACGTTCGGGAGTGTCTTATTTCGAGCGTGGATCCTAATCCTTTGGGCGTATAAATCCCTAAAGACCTCTTCCTTAGCGGCTAGAGGCACAACAACATCAAGGAAATTGAGGAACAACGCTTCTCGGCTCACACAGCTAAGATGGAAGTGTACACAAGTTTCGTTCGTTCGGAACGATTTAGTTACGTTCCTGTAAGTGAGATTTGCCGAAAATTTTCATAACACATCAAGGAAATTGAGGAACATCGCTTCTCGGCTCACAGATATAAGATCGCTATGTACGCAAGTTTCCTTCGTTCGGAACGACTTAGTTACGTTCCTGTAAGTGAGATTTGCCGAAATCTTTCATAACACATCAAGGAAATTGAGTAACAACGCTTCCCGGCTCACAGAGATAAGATCGCTATGTACGCAAGTTTCCTTCGTTCGGAACGACTTAATTACGTTCCTGTAAGTGAGATTAGCCGAAAATTTTCATAACACATCAAGGAAATTGAGGACCAACGTTTCTCAGCTCATAGAGCTAAGATGGAAGTGTACGCAAGTTTCCTACGTTCGGAACGACTTAGTTACGTGCCTGTAAGTGAGATTTGCCGAAAATTTTCATAACACATCAAGGAAATTGAGGAATATCGCTTCTCGGCTCACAGAGCTAGTATCGCAATGTGCTCAAATTTCCTTCGTTCGGAACGACTTAGTTACGTGCTTGTAAGTGAGATTTGCCGAAAATTTTCATAACACATCAAGGAAATTGAGGAACAACGCTTCTCGGCTCACACAGCTAAGATGGAAGTGTACACAAGTTTCGTTCATTCGGAACGACTTAGTTACGTGCCTGTAAGTGAGATTTGCCGAAAATTATCATAACACATCAAGGAAATTGAGGAACAACGCTTCTCGGCTCACAGAGATAAGATCGCTCTATACGCAAGTTTCCTTCGTTCGGAACGATTTAGTTACGTTCCTGTAAGTGAGATTTGCCGAAAATTTTCACAACACATCAAGGAAATTGAGGAACATCGCTTCTCGGCTCACAGATATAAGATCGCTATGTACGCAAGTTTCCTTCGTTCGGAACGACTTAGTTACGTTCCTGTAAGTGAGATTTTCCGAAATCTTTCATAACACATCAAGGAAATTGAGTAACAACGCTTCCCGGCTCACAGAGATAAGATCGCTATGTACGCAAGTTTCCTTCGTTCGGAACGACTTAATTACGTTCCTGTAAGTGAGATTAGCCGAAAATTTTCATAACACATCAAGGAAATTGAGGACCAACGTTTCTCAGCTCACAGAGCTAAGATGGAAGTGTACGCAAGTTTCCTACGTTCGGAACGACTTAGTTACGTGCCTGTAAGTGAGATTTGCCGAAAATTTTCATAACACATCAAGGAAATTGAGGAACAACGCTTCTCGGCTCACAGAGCTAGGATCGCTATGTACGCAAGTTTCCTTCATTGGGAACGACTTAGTTACGTGCTTGTACGTGAGATTTGCCGAAAATTTTTACAACACGTCAAGGAAATTGAGGAACAACGCTTCTCGGCTCACAGAGCTAGGATCGCTATGTGCGCAAGTTTCCTTCGTTCGGAACGACTTAGTTACGTTCCTGTAAGTGAGATTTGCCGAAAATTTTTATATCACATCAAGGAAATTGAGGAACAACGTTTCTCGGCTCACAAAGCTAAGATGGAAGTGTACGGAAGTTTCCTTCGTTCGGAACGCCTTAGTAACGTGCCTGTAGACGAGATTTGCCGAAAATTTTCATAACACATCAAGGAAATTGAAGAACAACGCTTCTCGGCTCACACAGCTAAGATGGAAGTGTACACAAGTTTCGTTCATTCGGAACGACTTAGTTACGTGCCTGTAAGTGAGATTTGCCGAAAATTTTTATAACACATCAAGGGAATTGAGAAACAACGCTTCTCGGCTCACAGAGCTAGGATCGCCATGTGCGCAAGTTTCCTTCGTTCGGAACGACTTAGTTACGTGTTTGTAAGTGAGATTTGCCGAAAATTTTTATATCACATCAAGGAAATTGAGGAACAACGTTTCTCGGCTCACAAAGCTAAGATGGAAGTGTACGGAAGTTTCCTTCGTTCGGAACGCCTTAGTAACGTGCCTGTAGACGAGATTTGCCGAAAATTTTCATAACACATCAAGGAAATTGAAGAACAACGCTTCTCGGCTCACACAGCTAAGATGGAAGTGTACACAAGTTTCGTTCATTCGGAATGAATTAGTTACGTGCCAGTAAGTGAGATTTGCCCAAAATTATCATAACACATCAAGGAAATTGAGGAACAACGCTTCTCGGCTCACAGAGATAAGATCGCTATATACGCAAGTTTCCTTCGTTCGGAACGACTTAGTTACGTGCTTGTAAGTGAGATTTGCCGAAAATTTTCATAACACATCAAGGAAATTGAGTAACAACGCTTCCCGGCTCACAGAGATAAGATCGCTATGTACGCAAGTTTCCTTCGTTCGGAACGACTTAGTTACGTGCCTGTAAGTGAGATTTGCCGAAAATTTTCATAACACATCAAAGAAATTGAGGAACAACGCTTCTCGGCTCACAGAGCTAGGATCGCTATGTACGCAAGCTTCCTTCATTGGGAACGACTTAGTTACGTGCTTGTGAGATTTGCCGAAAATTTTTACAACACGTCAAGGAAATTGAGGAACAACGCTTCTCGGCTCACAGAGCTAGGATCGCTATGTGCGCAAGTTTCCTTCGTTCGGAACGACTTAGTTACGTGCCTGTAAATGAGATTTGCCGTAAATTTTCATAACACATCAAGGAAATTGAGGAACAACTCTTCCCGGCTCACAGAGATAAGATCGCTATGTACGCAAGTTTCCTTCGTTCGGAACGACTTAGTTACGTTCCTGTAAGTGAGATTAGCCGAAAATTTTCATAACATATCAAGGAAATTGAGGACCAACGTTTCTCAGCTCACAGAGCTAAGATGGAAGTGTACGCAAGTTTCCTACGTTCGGAACGACTTAGTTACGTGCCTGTAAGTGAGATATGCCGAAAATTTTCATAACACATCAAGGAAATTGAAGAATAACGCTTCCCGGCTCACAGAGATAAGATCGCTATGTACGCAAGTTTCCTTCGTTCGGAACGACTTAATTACGTTCCTGTAAGTGAGATTAGCCGAAAATTTTCATAACACATCAAGGAAATTGAGGAACAACGTTTCTCGGCTCACAAGGCTAAGATGGAAGTGTACGCAAGTTTCCTTCGTTCGGAACGACTTAGTTACGTGCCTGTAGACGAGATTTGCCGAAAATTTTCATAACACATCAAGGAAATTGAGGAACAACGCTTCTCGGCTCACACAGCTAAGATGGAAGTGTACACAAGTTTCGTTCATTCGGAACGACTTAGTTACGTGCCTGTAAGTGAGATTTGACGAAAATTTTTATAACACATAAAGGAAATTGAGAAACAACGCTTCTCGGCTCACAGAGCTAGGATCGCTATGTGCGCAAGTTTCCTTCGTTCGGAACGACTTAGTTACGTGCTTGTAAGTGAGATTTGCCGAAAATTTTCATAACACAACAAGGAAATTGAGGAACAACGTTTCTCGGCTCACAAAGCTAAGATGGAAGTGTACGAAAGTTTCCTTCGGTCGGAACGACTTAGTTACGTTCCTGTAAGTGAGATTTGCCGAAAACTTTCATAACACATCAAGGAAATTGATTAACAACGCTTCCCGGTTCACAGAGATAAGATCGCTATGTACGCAAGTTTCCTTCGTTCGGAACGACTTAGTTACGTGCCTGTAAGTGAGATTTGCCGAAAATTTTCATAACACATCAAGGAAATTGAGGAACAACGCTTCTCGGCTCACACAGCTAAGATGGAAGTGTACGCAAGTTTCGTTCATTCGGAACGACTTAGTTACGTTCCTGTAAGTTAGATTTGCCGAAAATTTTTATAACATATCAAGGAAATTGAGGAACAACGCTTCTCGGCTCACAGAGATAAGATCGCTATGTACGCAAGTTTCTTTCGTTCGGAACAACTTAGTTACGTGCCTGTAAGTGAGATATGCCGAAAATTTTCAAAACACATCAAGGAAATTGAGGAACAACGCTTCTCGGCTCACAGAGATAAGATCGCTATGTACGCAAGTTTCCTTCGTTCGGAACGACTTAGTTACGTGCCTGTAATGAGATTTGCCGTAAATATACATAACACATCAAGGAAATTGAGAAACAACTCTTCCCAATCACAGAGATAAGATCGCTATGTACACAAGTTTCCTTCGTTCGGAACGACTTAGTTACGTTCCTGTAAGTTAGATTTGCCGAAAATTTTTATAACATATCAAGGAAATTGAGGAACAACGCTTCTCGGCTCACAGAGATAAGATCGCTATGTACACAAGTTTCTTTCGTTCGGAACAACTTAGTTACGTGCCTGTAAGTGAGATATGCCGAAAATTTTCAAAACACATCAAGGAAATTGAGGAACAACGCTTCTCGGCTCACAGAGATAAGATCGCTATGTACGCAAGTTTCCTTTGTTCGGAACGACTTAGTTACGTTCCTGTAAGTGAGATTTGCCGAAAATTTTCATAACACATCAAGGAAATTGAGAAACAACGCTTCTCGGCTCACAGAGCTAAGATGGAAGTGTACGCAAGTTCCCTTCGTTCGAAACGACTTAGTTACGTGCCTGTAAGTGAGATTTGCCGAAAATTTTTATAACACATTAAGGAAATTGAGGAACAACGCTTCTCGGCTCACAGAGCTATTATCGCAATGTGCTCAAATTTCCTTCGTTCGGAACGACTTAGTTACGTGCTTGTAAGTGAGATTTGCTGAAAATTTTCATAACAAATCAAGTAAATTGAGGAACAACGCTTCTCGTCTCACAGAGATAAGATCGTTATGTACGCAAGTTTCCTTCGTTCGGAACGAGTTAGTTAAGTGCCTATAAGTGAGATTTGCCGAAAATTTTCATAACACATCAAGGAAATTGAGGAACAACGCTTCTCGGCTCACAAAGCTAAGATGAAAGTGTACGCAAGTTTCCTTCGTTCGGAACGATTTAGTTACGTGCCTGTAAGTGAGATTTGCTGAATATTTTTATAACACATTAAGGAAATTGAGGAAAAACGCTTCTCGGCTCACAGAGATAAGTTCACTATGTACGCAAGTTTCCTTCGTTCGGAACGCCTTAGTTACGTGCCTGTAGACGTGATTTGCCGAAAATTTTCATAACACATCAAGGAAATTGAGGAACAACGCTTCTCGGCTCACACAGCTAAGATGGAAGTGTACACAAGTTTCGTTCATTCGGAACGACTTAGTTACGTGCCTGTAAGTGAGATTTGACGAAAATTTTTATAACACATCAAGGAAATTGAGAAACAACGCTTCTCGGCTCACAGAGCTAGGATCGCTATGTGCGCAAGTTTCCTTCGTTCGGAACGACTTAGTTACGTGCTTGTAAGTGAGATTTGCCGAAAATTTTCATAACACATCAAGGAAATTGAGGAACAACGTTTCTCGGCTCACAAAGCTAAGATGGAAGTGTACGAAAGTTTCCTTCGGTCGGAACGACTTAGTTACGTTCCTGTAAGTGAGATTTGCCGAAAATTTCATAACACATCAAGGAAATTGAGTAACAACGCTTCCCGGCTCACAGAGATAAGATCGCTATGTACGCAAGTTTCCTTCGTTCGGAACGACTTAGTTACGTGCCTGTAAGTGAGATTTGCCGAAAATTTTCATAACACATCAAGGAAATTGAGGAACAACGCTTCTCGGCTCACACAGCTAAGATGGAAGTGTACGCAAGTTTCGTTCATTCGGAACGACTTAGTTACGTGCCTGTAAGTGAGATTTGCCGAAAATTTCTATAACACAACAAGGAAATTGAGGAACAACGCTTCTCGGCTCACAGAGCTAGGATCGCTATGTACGCAAGTTTCCTTCATTGGGAACGACTTATTTACGTGCTTGTAAGTGAGATTTGCCGAAAATTTTTACAACACGTCAAGAAATTGAGGAACAACGCTTCTCGGCTCACAGAGCTAGGATCGCTATGTGCGCAAGTTTCCTTCGTTCGGAACGACTTAGTTACGTGCCTGTAAATGAGATTTGCCGTAAATATACATAACACATCAAGGAAATTGAGGAACAACTCTTCCACTCACAGAGATAAGATCGCTATGTATACAAGTTTCCTTCGTTCGGAACGACTTAGTTACGTGCTTGTAAGTGAGATTTGCCGAATATTTTTATAACACGTCAAGGAAATTGAGGAACAACGCTTCTCGGCTCACAGAGCTAGGATCGCTATGTGCGCAAGTTTCCTTCGTTCGGAACGACTTAGTTACGTGCCTGTAAGTGAGATTTGCCGAAAATTTTCATAACACATCAAGGAAATTGAGGAACAACGCTTCCCGGCTCACAGAGATAAGATCGCTATGTACGCAAGTTTCCTTCGTTCGGAATGACTTAGTTACGTTCCTGTAAGTGAGATTTGCCGAAAAATTCATAACACATCAAGGAAATTGAGTAACAACGCTTCCCGGCTCACAGAGATAAGATCGCTATGTACGCAAGTTTCCTTCGTTCGGAACGACTTAGTTACGTTCCTGTAAGTGAGATTAGCCGAAAATTTTCATAACACATCAAGGAAATGAGGACAACGCTTCTCAGCTCACAGAGATAAGATCGCTATGTACGCAAGTTTCCTTCGTTCGGAACGACTTAGTACGTTCCATAAGTGAGATTTGCCGAAAATTTTCATAATACATCAAGGAAATTGAGGAACAACGCTTCTCGGCTCACAGAGATAGGATCGCATGTACGCAAGTTTCCTTCATTGGGAACGACTTAGTTACGTGCTTGTAAGTGAGATTTGCCGAAAATTTTATAACACGTCAAGGAAATTGAGGACCAACGCTTCTCGCTCACAGAGCTAGGATCGCTATGTCGCAATTTCCTTCGTTCGGAACGACTTAGTTACGTCCTGTAAGTGAGATTTGCCGAAAATTTTCATAACACATTAGGAATTGAGGAACAACGCTTCTCGGCTCACAAATAAGATGGAATGTACGCAATTTCCTTCGTTCGGAACGCTTAGTTACGTGCTGTAGCGAGATTTGCCGAAAATTTTCATAAACATCAAGGAAATTGAGGAACAACGCTTCTCGGCTCACAGAGCTAGATGGTAGTGTACGCAAGTTTCCTTCTTCGGAACGACTTAGTTACGTGCCTGTAAGTGAGATTTGCCGAAAATTTTATAACACATCAAGGAAATTGAGGACCAACGCTTCTCGGCTCACAGAGCTAGGATCGCTATGTGCGCAATTTCCTTCGTTTGAAACGCCTTAGTTACGTGCCTGTAACGAGATTTGCCGAAAATTTTCATAACACATCAAGGAAATTGAGGAACAACGCTTCTCGGCTCACAGAGCTAAGATGGAAGTGTACGCAAGTTTCCTTCTTTCGGAACGACTTAGTTACGTGCCTGTAAGTGAGATTTGCCGAAAATTTTTATAACACATTAAGGAAATTGAGGAACAACGCTTCTCGCTCACACAGCTAAGATGGAAGTGTACGCAAGTTTCCTTCATTCGGAACGACTTAGTTAAGTGCCTGTAAGTGAGATTTGCCGAAAATTTCTATAACACATCAAGGAAATTGAGGAACAACGCTTCTCGGCTCACAGAGAGAGATCGCTATGTACGCAAGTTTCTTTCATTGGGAACGACTTAGTTACGTGCTTGTAAGTGAGATTTGCCGAAAATTTTATAACACGTCAAGGAAATTGAGGAACAACGCTTCTCGGCTCACAGAGCTAGGATCGCTATGTACGCAAGTTTCCTTCGTTCGGAACGACTTAGTTACGTTCCTGTAAGTGAGATTTGCCGAATATTTTTATAACACATCAAGGAAATTGAGGAACAACGCTTCTCGGCTCACAGAGCTAGATCGCTATGTACGCAAGTTTCCTTCGTTCGGAACGACTTAGTTACGTGCCTGTAAGTGAGATTTGCCGAAAATTTTCATAACACATCAAGGAAATTGAGGAACAACGCTTCTCGGCTCACAGAGCTAGGATCGCTATGTCGCAAGTTTCCTTCGTTCGGAACGACTTAGTTACGTGCCTGTAAGTGAGATTTGCCGAAAATTTTCATAACACATCAAGGAAATTGAGGAACAACGCTTCTCGGCTCACAGAGATAAGATCGCTATGTACGCAAGTTTCCTTCGTTCGGAACGACTTAGTTACGTTCCTGTAAGTGAGATTTGCCGAAAATTTCATAACACATCAAGGAAATTGAGGAACAACGCTTCCGGCTCACAGAGATAAGATCGCTATGTACGCAAGTTTCCTTCGTTCGGAACGACTTAGTTACGTTCCTGTAAGTGAGATTTGCCGAAAATTTTCATAACACATCAAGGAAATTGAGGAACAACGCTTCTCGCTCACAGAGATAAGATCGCTATGTACGCAAGTTTCCTTCGTTCGGAACGACTTAGTACGTTCCTGTAAGTGAGATTTGCCGAAAATTTTCATAACACATCAAGGAAATTGAGGAACAACGCTTCTCGGCTCACAGAGATAGGATCGCTATGTACGCAAGTTTCCTTCATTCGGAACGACTTAGTTACGTGCTGTAAGTGAGATTTGCCGAAATTTTTATAACACGTCAAGGGAATTGAGGACCAACGCTTCTCGGCTCACAGAGCTAGGATCGCTATGTACGCAATTTCCTTCGTTCGGAACGACTTAGTTACGTTCCTGTAAGTGAGATTTGCCGAAAATTTTCATAACACATCAGGAATTGAGGAACAACGCTTCTCGGCTCACAAATATAAGATGGAAGTGTACGCAAATTTCCTTCGTTTGGAACGACTTAGTTACGTGCTGTAAGTGAGATTTGCCGAAAATTTTCATAACACATCAAGGAAATTGAGGAACAACGCTTCTCGGCTCACAGAGCTACGATGGAATGTACGCAAGTTTCCTTCTTTCGGAACGACTTAGTTACGTGCCTGTAAGTGAGATTTGCCGAAAATTTTATAACACATCAAGGAAATTGAGGACCAACGCTTCTCGGCTCACAGAGCTAGGATCGCTATGTGCGCAAGTTTCCTTCGTTTGAAACGACTTAGTTACGTGCCTGTAACGAGATTTGCCGAAAATTTTCATAACACATCAAGGAAATTGAGGAACAACGCTTCTCGGCTCACAGAGCTAGATGGAAGTGTACGCAAGTTTCCTTCTTCGGAACGACTTAGTTACGTGCCTGTAAGTGAGATTTGCCGAAAATTTTATAACACATTAAGGAAATTGAGGAACAACGCTTCTCGCTCACACAGCTAAGATGGAATGTACGCAAGTTTCTTCTTCGGAACGACTTAGTTAAGTGCCTGTAAGTGAGATTTGCCGAAAATTTCATAACACATCAAGGAAATTGAGGAACAACGCTTCTCGGCTCACAGAGAAGGATCGCTGTGTACGCAAGTTTCTTCATTGGGAACGACTTAGTTACGTGCTTGTAAGTGAGATTTGCCGAAAATTTTATAACACGTCAAGGAAATTGAGGAACAAAGCTTCTCGGCTCACAGAGCTAGATCGCTATGTACGCAAGTTTCCTTCGTTCGGAACGACTTAGTTACGTTCCTGTAAGTGAGATTTGCCGAAAATTTTCATAACACATCAAGGAAATTGAGGAACAACGCTTCTCGGCTCACAGAGCTAGGATCCTATGTACGCAAGTTTCCTTCGTTCGGAACGACTTAGTTACGTTCCTGTAAGTGAGATTTGCCGAAAAATTCATAACACATCAAGGAAATTGAGAACAACGCTTCCCGGCTCACAGAGATAAGATCGCTATGTACGCAAGTTTCCTTCGTTCGGAACGACTTAGTTACGTTCCTGTAAGTGAGATTTGCCGAAAATTTTCATAACACATCAAGGAAATTGAGAACAACGCTTCTCGGCTCACAGAGCTAAGATGGTATGTACGCAAGTTTCCTTCTTTCGGAACGACTTAGTTACGTGCCTGTAAGTGAGATTTGCCGAAAATTTTTATAACACATCAAGGAAATTGAGGAACAACGCTTCTCGGCTCACAGAGCTAGGATCGCTATGTGACGCAATTTCCTTCGTTTGGAACGACTTAGTTACGTGCCTGTAGTGAGATTTGCCGAAAATTTTCATAACACATCAAGGAAATTGAGGAACAACGCTTCTCGGCTCACAGAGCTAGATGGAAGTGTACGCAAGTTTCCTTCGTTCGGAACGACTTAGTTACGTGCCTGTAAGTGAGATTTGCCGAAAATTTTTATAACACATCAAGGAAATTGAGGAACAACGCTTCTCGGCTCACACAGCTAAGATGGAAGTGTACGCAAGTTTCGTTCGTTCGGAACGACTTAGTTAAGTGCCTGTAAGTGAGATTTGCCGAAAATTTTATAACACATCAAGGAAATTGAGGAACAACGCTTCTCGGCTCACAGAGATAGGATCGCTATGTACGCAAGTTTCCTTTCTTGGGAACGACTTAGTTACGTGCTGTAAGTGAGATTTGCCGAAAATTTTCATAACACATCAAGGAAATTGAGGAACAACGCTTCTCGGCTCACAGAGCTAGGATCGCTATGTACGCAAGTTTCCTTCGTTCGGAACGACTTAGTTACGTTCCTGTAAGTGAGATTTGCCGAAAATTTTCATAACACGTCAAGGAATTGAGGAACAACGCTTCTCGGCTCACAGAGCTAGGATCCCTATGTACGCAAGTTTCCTTCGTTCGGAACGACTTAGTTACGTGCCTGTAAGTGAGATTTGCCGAAAATTTTTATAACACATCAAGGAAATTGAGGAACAACGCTTCTCGGCTCACAAAGCTAAGATGGAATGTACGCAAGTTTCCTTAGTTCGGAACGACTTAGTTACGTGCCTGTAAGTGAGATTTGCCGAAAATTTTATAACACATTAAGGAAATTGAGGAACAACGCTTCTCGGCTCACAAAGCTAAGATGGAATGTTCGCAATTTCCTTCGTTCGGAACGACTTAGTTACGTGCCTGTAGCGAGATTTGCCGAAAATTTCTATAATACATCAGGGAAATTGAGGAACAACGCTTCTCGGCTCACAGAGATAGGATCGCTATGTACGCAGGTTTCCTTCATTGGAACGACTTAGTTACGTGCTTGTAAGTGAGATTTGCCGAAAATTTTTATAACACATCAAGGAAATTGAGGAACAACGCTTCTCGGCTCACAGAGCTAGGATCGCTATGTGCGCAAGTTTCCTTCGTTCGGAACGACTTAGTTACTGCCTGTAAGTGAGATTTGCCGAAAATTTTCATAACACA
Source organism: Formica selysi (assembly GCA_009859135.1). Taxonomy (NCBI): domain Eukaryota; kingdom Metazoa; phylum Arthropoda; class Insecta; order Hymenoptera; family Formicidae; genus Formica; species Formica selysi. The sequence continues at coordinate 28,428 of WHNR01000470.1, forward strand.
TCAAGGAAATTGAGGAACAACGCTTCTCGGCTCACAGAGCTAAGATGAATGTACGCAAGTTTCCTTCGTTCGGAACGACTTAGTTACGTGCCTGTAAGTGAGATTTGCCGAAATTTTATAACACATTAAGGAAATTGAGGAACAACGCTTCTCGGCTCACAAAGCTAAGATGGAAGTGTACGCAAATTTCCTTCGTTCGGAACGACTTAGTTACGTGCCGGTAATGAGATTTGCCGAAAATTTTCATAACACATCAAGGAAATTGAGGAACAACGATTCTCGGCCCACAGAGCTAAGATGGAATGTACGCAAGTTTCCTTCGTTCGGAACGACTTAGTTACGTGCCTGTAAGTGAGATTTGCCGAAAATTTTATAAACATCAAGGAAATTGAGGAACAACGCTTCTCGGCTCACAGAGCTAGATCGCAATGTACGCAATTTCCTTCGTTCGGAACGACTTAGTTACGTGCTGTAAGTGAGATTTGCCGAAAATTTTCATAACAATCAGGAAATTGAGGAACAACGCTTCTCGGCTCACAGAGATAAGATCGCTATGTACGCAAGTTTCCTTCGTTCGGAACGACTTAGTTACGTGCCTGTAAGTGAGATTTGCCGAAAATTTTATAACACATCAAGGAAATTGAGGAACAACGCTTCTCGGCTCACAAAGCTAGGATCGCTATGTACGCAAGTTTCCTTCTTCGGAACGACTTAGTTACGTGCTTGTAAGTGAGATTTGCCGAAAATTTTTATAACACATCAAGGAAATTGAGGAACAACGCTTCTCGGCTCACAGAGCTAGGATCGCTATGTACGCAAGTTTCCTTCGTTCGGAACGACTTAGTTACGTGCCTGTAAGTGAGATTTGCCGAAAATTTTCATAACACATCAAGGAAATTGAGGAACAACGCTTCTCGGCTCACAGAGCTAAGATGGATGTGTACGCAAGTTTCCTTCGTTCGGAACGACTTAGTTACGTGCCTGTAAGTGAGATTTGCCGAAAATTTTTATAACACATCAAGGAAATTGAGGAACAACGCTTCTCGGCTCACAGAGCTAAGATCGCTATGTACGCAAGTTTCCTTCATTGGAACGACTTAGTTACGTGCCTGTAGATGAGATTTGCCGAAAATTTTCATAACACATCAAGGAAATTGAGGAACAACGCTTCTCGGCTCACAGAGTAGGATCGCTATGTACGCAAGTTTCCTTCATTCGGAACGACTTAGTTACGTGCTTGTAAGTGAGATTTGCCGAAAATTTTTATAACACTCAAGGAAATTGAGGAACAACGCTTCTCGGCTCACAGAGCTAGGATCGGCTATGTACGCAAGTTTCCTTCGTTCGGAACG
>WHNR01000471.1:0-29761 GCA_009859135.1 Formica selysi
GATCGCTATGTACGCAAGTTTCCTTCGTTCGGAACGACTTAGTTACGTGCCTGTAAGCGAGATTTGCCGAAAATTTTCATAACACATCAAGGAAATTGAGGAACAACGCTTCTCGGCACACAGAGCTAAGATCGCTATGTACGCAAGTTTCCTTCGTTCGGAACGACTTAGTTACGTACCTGTAAGTGAGATATACCGAAAGTTTTCATAACACATCAAGGAAATTGAGGAACAACGCTTCTCGGCACACAGAGCTAAGATCGCTATGTACGCAAGTTTCCTTCGTTCGGAACGACTTAGTTACGTACCTGTAAGTGAGATATACCGAAAGTTTTCATAACACATCAAGGAAATTGAGGAACAACGCTTCTCGGCACACAGAGCTAAGATCGCTATGTACGCAAGTTTCCTTCGTTCGGAACGACTTAGTTACGTACCTGTAAGTGAGATTTACCGAAAGTTTTCATAACAATCAAGGAAATTGAGGAACAACGCTTCTCGGCACACAGAGCTAAGATCGCTATGTACGCAAGTTTCCTTCGTTCGGAACGACTTAGTTACGTGCCTGTAAGCGAGATTTGCCGAAAATTTTCATAACACATCAAGGAAATTGAGGAACAACGCTTCTCGGCACACAGAGCTAAGATCGCTATGTACGCAAGTTTCCTTCGTTCGGAACGACTTAGTTACGTACCTGTAAGTGAGATATACCGAAAGTTTTCATAACACATCAAGGAAATTGAGGAACAACGCTTCTCGGCACACAGAGCTAAGATCGCTATGTACGCAAGTTTCCTTCGTTCGGAACGACTTAGTTACGTGCCTGTAAGCGAGATTTGCCGAAATTTTCATAACACATCAAGGAAATTGAGGAACAACGCTTCTCGGCACACAGAGCTAAGATCGCTATGTACGCAAGTTTCCTTCGTTCGGAACGACTTAGTTACGTGCCTGTAAGCGAGATTTCCGAAAATTTTCATAACACATCAAGGAAATTGAGGAACAACGCTTCTCGGCACACAGAGCTAAGATCGCTATGTACGCAAGTTTCCTTCGTTCGGAACGACTTAGTTACGTACCTGTAAGTGAGATATACCGAAAGTTTTATAACAGATCAAGGAAATTGAGGACAACGCTTCTCGGCACACAGAGCTAAGATCGCTATGTACGCAAGTTTCCTTCGTTCGGAACGACTTAGTTACGTACCTTAAGGAGATATCCGAAATTTTCATAACACATCAAGGAAATTGAGGAACAACGCTTCTCGGCACACAGAGCTAAGATCGCTATGTACGCAAGTTTCCTTCGTTCGGAACGACTTAGTTACGTACCTGTAAGTGAGATATACCGAAAGTTTTCATAACACATCAAGGAAATTGAGGAACAACGCTTCTCGGCACACAGAGCTAAGATCGCTATGTACGCAAGTTTCCTTCGTTCGGAACGACTTAGTTACGTACCTGTAAGTGAGATATACCGAAAGTTTTCATAACACATCAAGGAAATTGAGGAACAACGCTTCTCGGCACACAGAGCTAAGATCGCTATGTACGCAAGTTTCCTTCGTTCGGAACGACTTAGTTACGTACCTGTAAGTGAGATATACCGAAAGTTTTCATAACACATCAAGGAAATTGAGGAACAACGCTTCTCGGCACACAGAGCTAAGATCGCTATGTACGCAAGTTTCCTTCGTTCGGAACGACTTAGTTACGTACCTGTAAGTGAGATATACCGAAAGTTTTCATAACAATCAAGGAAATTGAGGAACAACGCTTCTCGGCACACAGAGCTAAGATCGCTATGTACGCAAGTTTCCTTCGTTCGGAACGACTTAGTTACGTGCCTGTAAGCGAGATTTGCCGAAAATTTTCATAACACATCAAGGAAATTGAGGAACAACGCTTCTCGGCACACAGAGCTAAGATCGCTATGTACGCAAGTTTCCTTCGTTCGGAACGACTTAGTTACGTACCTATAAGTGAGATATACCGAAAGTTTTCATAACACATCAAGGAAATTGAGGAACAACGCTTCTCGGCACACAGAGCTAAGATCGCTATGTACGCAAGTTTCCTTCGTTCGGAACGACTTAGTTACGTGCCTTAAGCGAGATTTGCCGAAAATTTTCATAACACATCAAGGAAATAGAGGAACAACGCTTCTCGGCACACAAGCTAAGATCGCTATGTACGCAAGTTTCCTTCGTTCGGAACGACTAGTTACGTACCTGTAAGTGAGATATACCGAAAGTTTCATAACACATCAAGGAAATTGAGGAACAACGCTTCTCGGCACACAGAGCTAAGATCGCTATGTACGCAAGTTTCCTTCGTTCGGAACGACTTAGTTACGTGCCTGTAAGCGAGATTTGCCGAAAATTTTCATAACACATCAAGGAAATTGAGGAACAACGCTTCTCGGCACACAAGCTAAGATCGCTATGTACGCAAGTTTCCTTCGTTCGGAACGACTTAGTTACGTACCATAAGTGAGATATACCGAAAGTTTTCATAACACATCAAGGAAATTGAGGAACAACGCTTCTCGGCACACAGAGCTAAGATCGCTATGTACGCAAGTTTCCTTCGTTCGGAACGAATTAGTTACGTGCCTTAAGCGAGATTTGCCGAAAATTTTCATAACACATCAAGGAAATAGAGGAACAACGCTTCTCGGCACACAGAGCTAAGATCGCTATGTACGCAAGTTTCCTTCGTTCGGAACGACTTAGTTACGTGCCTGTAAGCGAGATTTCCGAAAATTTTCATAACACATCAAGGAAATTGAGGAACAACGCTTCTCGGCACACAGAGCTAAGATCGCTATGTACGCAAGTTTCCTTCGTTCGGAACGACTTAGTTACGTACCTGTAAGTGAGATATACCGAAAGTTTTATAACAGATCAAGGAAATTGAGGTACAACGCTTCTCGGCACACAGAGCTAAGATCGCTATTACGCAAGTTTCTTCGTTCGGAACGACTTAGTTACGTACCTATAAGTGAGATATACCGAAAGTTTTCATAACACATCAAGGAAATTGAGGAACAACGCTTCTCGGCACACAGAGCTAAGATCGCTATGTACGCAACTTTCCTTCGTTCGGAACGACATAGTTACGTACCTAAAAGTGAGATATACCGAAAGTTTTCATAACACATCAAGGAAATTGAGGAACAACGCTTCTCGGCACACAGAGCTAAGATCGCTATGTACGCAACTTTCCTTCGTTCGGAACGACTTAGTTACGTATCTGTAAGTGAGATATACCGAAGTTTTCATAACAGATTAAGGAAATTCAGGAACAACGCTTCTCGGCTCACAGAGCTAAGATCGCTATGTACGCAGGTTTCCTTCTTTCGGAACGACTTAGTTACGTACCTGTAAGCGAGATTACCGAAAATTTTCATAACACATCAAGGAAATTGAGGAACAACGCTTCTCGGCACACAAAGCTAAGATCGCTATGTACTCAAGTTTCCTTCCTTCGGAACGACTTAGTTACGTGCCTGTAAGCGAGATTTGCCGAAAATTTTCATAACACATCAAGGAAATTGAGGAACAACGGGTGACACTCGTTAGGACACGGAACGACGGGACACGGAACGATTGGACACCGCTCGATAGGACACGCAGTATCGGACACGGAACGAACGGACACTGCACGATCGGACACAGAATTATAGGACACCGCACGATTGGACACGGACACTGCACGATTGGACACTGCACGATAGGACACCGTACGATTGGACACTGCACGATTGGACACTGCACGATTGGACACCGCACGATAGAACACTGTACGATTGGACACAGTGGGTTCCACCCCCCTTTCGGAGGGGCTCCACTATCAAAAAAAATTGACACATAAGTTTGCGTTGAACCTCGCTTCGCGTGGAAAGTTGTAACCCTATGTGGAACTTACTTCGCATTAAAAAGAATATGCGTAGAGGCAGTATGTTCCGCCCCCCCCCCTTCGGGTGGGCTCCACTTCCTTAAGATATAACCTAACCCATACCTATTTCTGATTTAAAACAAAAATTTATGCTTCTCTTGTGCCCTCTTTATGCATAATTACCGGTGTCCAATCGTGCGGTGTCCAATAATGCGGTGTCCAATCGTGCAGTGTCCAATCGTGCAGTGTGCATGTCCAATCGTGCGGTGTCCAATCGTGCAGTGTCCAATCGTGCGGTGTCCAATCATGCAGTGTCCAATAATACGGTGTCCAATCGTGCAGTGTCCAATCGTGCGGTGTCCAATTGTGCAGTGTGCGTGTCCAATTGTGTGGTGTCCAATCGTGCGGTGTCCAATAATTCTGTGTCCGATCGTGCAGTGTCCAATCGTTCCGTGTCCAATACCACGTGTCCAATCGAGCGGTGTCCAATCCTTCCGTGTCCAAACGGGATACGCCCGGAACAACGCTTCTCGGCACACAGAGCTAAGATCGCTATGTACGCAAGTTTCCTTCGTTCGGAACGAATTAGTTACGTGCCTTTAAGCGAGATTTGCCGAAAATTTTCATAACACATCAAGGAAATAGAGGAACAACGCTTCTAGGCACACAGAGCTAAGATCGCTATGTACGCAAATTTCCTTCGTTCGGAACGACTCAGTTACGTACCTGTAAGTGAGATATACCGAAAGTTTTATAACAGATCAAGGAAATTGAGGTACAACGCTTCTCGGCACACAGAGCTAAGATCGCTATTTACCAAGTTTCCTTCGTTCGGAACGACTTAGTTACGTGCCTGTAAGCGAGATTTGCCGAAAATTTTCATAACACATCAAGGAAATAGAGGAACAACGCTTCTCGGCACACAGAGCTAAGATCGCTATGTACGCAAATTTCCTTCGTTCGGAACGACATAGTTACGTGCCTGTAAGCGAGATTTGCCGAAAATTTTCATAACACATCAAGGAAATTGGCGAACAACGCTTCTCGGCACACAGAGCTAAGATCGCTATGTACGCAAGTTTCATTCGTTCGGAACGACTTAGTTACGTGCCTGTAAGCGAGATTTGCCGAAAATTTTCATAAGACATCAAGGAACTTGAGGAACAACGGGTGACACTCGTTAGGACACGGAACGACGGGACACGGAACGATCGGACACTGCTCGATAGGACACGCAGTATCGGACACGGAACGAAATGACACTGAACGATCGGACACAGAATTATAGGACACCGCAAGATTGGACACGGACACTGCACGATTGGACAGTGCACGATAGGACACTGCACGATTGGACACTGCACGATTGGACACCGCACGATAGAACACTGCACGATTGGACACAGTGGGTTCCACCCCCCTTTCGGAGGGGCTCCACTATCAAAAAAAATTGACACATAAGTTTGCGTTGAACCTCGCTTCGCGTGGAAGGTTGTAAACCTATGTGGAACCTTACTTCGCATTAAAAAGAATATGCGTAGAGGCAGTATGTTCCGCCCCGCCTACGGGGGGTTCCACTTCCGGAAGATATAACCTAACTTATACCTATTTCTGATTTAAAATAAAAATTTATGCTTCTGCTTGTGCCCTCTTTATGCATAATTACCGGTGTCCAATCGTTGCGGTGTCCAATAATGCGGTGTCCAATCGTGCAATGTCCAATCGTACGGTGTCCAATCGTGCAGTGTCCAATCGTGCGGTGTCCAATCGTGCAGTGTCCAATCGTGCGGTGTCCAATCGTGCAGTGTCCAACTGTGCAGTGTGCGTGTCCAATTGTGCGGTGTCCAATTGTGCGGTGTCCAATAATTCTGTGTCCGATCGTGCAGTGTCCAATCGTTCCGTGTACAATACTACGTGTCCAATCGAGCGGTGTCCAATCGTGCAGTGTCCAATAATGCGGTGTCCAATCGTGCAGTGTCCAATCGTGCGGTGTCCAATCGTGCAGTGTCCAACTGTGCAGTGTGCGTGTCCAATTGTGCGGTGTCCAATTGTGCGGTGTCCAATAATTCTGTGTCCGATCGTGCAGTGTCCAATCGTTCCGTGTACAATACTACGTGTCCAATCGAGCGGTGTCCAATCCTTCCGTGTCCAAACGGGATACGCCCGGAACAACGCTTCTCGGCACACAGAGCTAAGATCGCTATGTACGCAAGTTTCCTTCGTTCGGAACGACTTAGTTACGTGCCTTTAAGCGAGATTTGCCGAAAATTTTCATAACACATCAAGGAAATTGAGGAACAACGCTTCTCGGCACACAGAGCTGAGATCGCTATGTACGCAAGTATCCTTCGTTCGGAACGACTTAGTTACGTATCTGTAAGTGAGATATACCGAAAGTTTTCATAACAGATCAAGGAAATTCAGGAACAACGCTTCTCGGCTCACAGAGCTAAGATCGCTATGTACGCAACTTTCCTTCGTTCGGAACGACATAGTTACGTACCTAAAAGTGAGATATACCGAAAGTTTTCATAACACATCAAGGAAATTGAGGAACAACGCTTCTCGGCACACAGAGCTAAGATCGCTATGTACGCAATTTCCTTCGTTCGGAACGACTAGTTACGTACCTGTAAGTGAGATATACCGAAAGTTTTATAACAGATCAAGGAAATTGAGGAACAACGCTTCTCGGCACACAGAGCTAAGATCGCTATGTACGCAAGTTTCCTTCGTTCGGAACGACTTAGTTACGTGCCTGTAACGAGATTTCCGAAAATTTTCATAACACATCAAGGAAATTGAGGAACAACGCTTCTCGGCACACAGAGCTAAGATCGCTATGTACGCAATTTCCTTCGTTCGGAACGACTAGTTACGTACCTAAGTGAGATATACCGAAAGTTTTCATAACACATCAAGGAAATTGAGGAACAACGCTTCTCGGCACACAGAGCTAAGATCGCTATGTACGCAATTTCCTTCGTTCGGAACGACTCAGTTACGTACCTGTAAGTGAGATATACCGAAAGTTTTATAACAGATCAAGGAAATTGAGGTACAACGCTTCTCGGCACACAGAGCTAAGATCGCTATTACACAAGTTTCTTCGTTCGGAACGACTTAGTTACGTGCCTGTAAGCGAGATTTGCCGAAAATTTTCATAACACATCAAGGAAATAGAGGAACAACGCTTCTCGGCACACAGAGCTAAGATCGCTATGTACGCAATTTCCTTCGTTCGGAACGACTTAGTTACGTGCCTGTAAACGAGATTTCCGAAAATTTTCATAACACATCAAGGAAATTGAGGAACAACGCTTCTCGGCACACAAGCTAAGATCGCTATGTACGCAAGTTTCCTTCGTTCGGAACGACTTAGTTACGTACCTGTAAGTGAGATATACCGAAAGTTTTATAACAGATCAAGGAAATTGAGGACAACGCTTCTCGGCACACAGAGCTAAGATCGCTATTACGCAAGTTTCTTTCGTTCGGAACGACTTAGTTACGTACCTATAAGTGAATATACCGAAAGTTTTCATAACACATCAAGGAAATTGAGGAACAACGCTTCTCGGCACACAGAGCTAAGATCGCTATGTACGCAACTTTCCTTCGTTCGGAACGACACAGTTACGTACCTAAAAGTGAGATATACCGAAAGTTTTCATAACACATCAAGGAAATTGAGGAACAACGCTTCTCGGCACACAGAGCTAAGATCGCTATGTACGCAACTTTCCTTCGTTCGGAACGACTTAGTTACGTATCTGTAAGTGAGATATACCGAAGTTTTCATAACAGATTAAGGAAATTCAGGAACAACGCTTCTCGGCTCACAGAGCTAAGATCGCTATGTACGCAGGTTTCTTCTTTCGGAACGACTTAGTTACGTGCCTGTAAGCGAGATTACCGAAAATTTTCATAACACATCAAGGAAATTGAGGAACAACGCTTCTCGGCACACAAAGCTAAGATCGCTATGTACTCAAGTTTCCTTCCTTCGGAACGACTTAGTTACGTGCCTGTAAGCGAGATTTGCCGAAAATTTTCATAACACATCAAGGAAATTGAGGAACAACGGGTGACACTCGTTAGGACACTGAACGACGGGACACGGAACGATTGGACACCGCTCGATAGGACACGCAGTATCGGACACGGAACGAACGGACACTGCACGATCGGACACAGAATTATAGGACACCGCACGATTGGACACGGACACTGCACGATTGGACACTGCACGATAGGACACCGTACGATTGGACACTGCACGATTGGACACTGCACGATTGGACACCGCACGATAGAACACTGTACGATTGGACACAGTGGGTTCCACCCCCCTTTCGGAGGGGCTCCACTATCAAAAAAAATTGACACATAAGTTTGCGTTGAACCTCGCTTCGCGTGGAAAGTTGTAACCCTATGTGGAACCTTACTTCGCATTAAAAAGAATATGCGTAGAGGCAGTATGTTCCGCCCCCCCCCCCTTCGGGTGGGCTCCACTTCCTTAAGATATAACCTAACCCATACCTATTTCTGATTTAAAACAAAAATTTATGCTTCTCTTGTGCCCTCTTTATGCATAATTACCGGTGTCCAATCGTGCGGTGTCCAATAATGCGGTGTCCAATCGTGCAGTGTCCAATCGTGCAGTGTGCATGTCCAATCGTGCGGTGTCCAATCGTGCAGTGTCCAATCGTGCGGTGTCCAATCATGCAGTGTCCAATAATACGGTGTCCAATCGTGCAGTGTCCAATCGTGCGGTGTCCAATTGTGCAGTGTGCGTGTCCAATTGTGTGGTGTCCAATCGTGCGGTGTCCAATAATTCTGTGTCCGATCGTGCAGTGTCCAATCGTTCCGTGTCCAATACCACGTGTCCAATCGAGCGGTGTCCAATCCTTCCGTGTCCAAACGGGATACGCCCGGAACAACGCTTCTCGGCACACAGAGCTAAGATCGCTATGTACGCAAGTTTCCTTCGTTCGGAACGAATTAGTTACGTGCCTTTAAGCGAGATTCGCCGAAAATTTTCATAACACATCAAGGAAATAGAGGAACAACGCTTCTAGGCACACAGAGCTAAGATCGCTATGTACGCAAATTTCCTTCGTTCGGAACGACTCAGTTACGTACCTGTAAGTGAGATATACCGAAAGGTTTTATAACAGATCAAGGAAATTGAGGTACAACGCTTCTCGGCACACAGAGCTAAGATCGCTATTTACACAAGTTTCCTTCGTTCGGAACGACTTAGTTACGTGCCTGTAAGCGAGATTTGCCGAAAATTTTCATAACACATCAAGGAAATAGAGGAACAACGCTTCTCGGCACACAGAGCTAAGATCGCTATGTACGCAAATTTCCTTCGTTCGGAACGACTTAGTTACGTGCCTGTAAGCGAGATTTGCCGAAAATTTTCATAACACATCAAGGAAATTGGCGAACAACGCTTCTCGGCACACAGAGCTAAGATCGCTATGTACGCAAGTTTCATTCGTTCGGAACGACTTAGTTACGTGCCTGTAAGCGAGATTTGCCGAAAATTTTCATAAGACATCAAGGAACTTGAGGAACAACGGGTGACACTCGTTAGGACACGGAACGACGGGACACGGAACGATCGGACACTGCTCGATAGGACACGCAGTATCGGACACGGAACGAAATGACACTGAACGATCGGACACAGAATTATAGGACACCGCACGATTGGACACGGACACTGCACGATTGGACAGTGCACGATAGGACACTGCACGATTGGACACTGCACGATTGGACACCGCACGATAGAACACTGCACGATTGGACACAGTGGGTTCCACCCCCCTTTCGGAGGGGCTCCACTATCAAAAAAAATTGACACATAAGTTTGCGTTGAACCTCGCTTCGCGTGGAAGGTTGTAAACCTATGTGGAACCTTACTTCGCATTAAAAAGAATATGCGTAGAGGCAGTATGTTCCGCCCCGCCTACGGGGGGGTTCCACTTCCGGAAGATATAACCTAACTTATACCTATTTCTGATTTAAAATAAAAATTTATGCTTCTGCTTGTGCCCTCTTTATGCATAATTACCGGTGTCCAATCGTTGCGGTGTCCAATAATGCGGTGTCCAATCGTGCAATGTCCAATCGTACGGTGTCTAATCGTACAGTGTCCGATCGTGCAGTGTGCGTGTCCAATCGTGCGGTGTCCAATCGTGCAGTGTCCAATCGTGCGGTGTCCAATCGTGCAGTGTCCAATAATGCGGTGTCCAATCGTGCAGTGTCCAATCGTGCGGTGTCCAATCGTGCAGTGTCCAACTGTGCAGTGTGCGTGTCCAATTGTGCGGTGTCCAATTGTGCGGTGTCCAATAATTCTGTGTCCGATCGTGCAGTGTCCAATCGTTCCGTGTACAATACTACGTGTCCAATCGAGCGGTGTCCAATCGTGCAGTGTCCAATAATGCGGTGTCCAATCGTGCAGTGTCCAATCGTGCGGTGTCCAATCGTGCAGTGTCCAACTGTGCAGTGTGCGTGTCCAATTGTGCGGTGTCCAATTGTGCGGTGTCCAATAATTCTGTGTCCGATCGTGCAGTGTCCAATCGTTCCGTGTACAATACTACGTGTCCAATCGAGCGGTGTCCAATCCTTCCGTGTCCAAACGGGATACGCCCGGAACAACGCTTCTCGACACACAGAGCTAAGATCGCTATGTACGCAAGTTTCCTTCGTTCGAACGACTTAGTTACGTGCCTTTAAGCGAGATTTGCCGAAAATTTTCATAACACATCAAGGAAATTGAGGAACAACGCTTCTCGGCACACAGAGCTGAGATCGCTATGTACGCAAGTATCCTTCGTTCGGAACAACTTAGTTACGTATCTGTAAGTGAGATATACCGAAAGTTTTCATAACAGATCAAGGAAATTCAGGAACAACGCTTCTCGGCTCACAGAGCTAAGATCGCTATGTACGCAACTTTCCTTCGTTCGGAACGACATAGTTACGTACCTAAAAGTGAGATATACCGAAAGTTTTCATAACACATCAAGGAAATTGAGGAACAACGCTTCTCGGCACACAGAGCTAAGATCGCTATGTACGCAAATTTCCTTCGTTCGGAACGACTCAGTTACGTACCTGTAAGTGAGATATACCGAAAGGTTTTATAACAGATCAAGGAAATTGAGGTACAACGCTTCTCGGCACACAGAGCTAAGATCGCTATTTACACAAGTTTTCTTCGTTCGGAACGACTTAGTTACGTGCCTGTAAGCGAGATTTGCCGAAAATTTTCATAACACATCAAGGAAATAGAGGAACAACGCTTCTCGGCACACAGAGCTAAGATCGCTATGTACGCAAATTTCCTTCGTTCGGAACGACTTAGTTACGTGCCTGTAAGCGAGATTTGCCGAAAATTTTCATAACACATCAAGGAAATTGGCGAACAACGCTTCTCGGCACACAGAGCTAAGATCGCTATGTACGCAAGTTTCATTCGTTCGGAACGACTTAGTTACGTGCCTGTAAGCGAGATTTGCCGAAAATTTTCATAAGACATCAAGGAACTTGAGGAACAACGGGTGACACTCGTTAGGACACGGAACGACGGGACACGGAACGATCGGACACTGCTCGATAGGACACGCAGTATCGGACACGGAACGAAATGACACTGAACGATCGGACACAGAATTATAGGACACCGCACGATTGGACACGGACACTGCACGATTGGACACTGCACGATAGGACACTGCACGATTGGACACTGCACGATTGGACACCGCACGATAGAACACTGCACGATTGGACACAGTGGGTTCCACCCCCCTTTCGGAGGGGCTCCACTATCAAAAAAAATTGACACATAAGTCTGCGTTGAACCTCGCTTCGCGTGGAAGGTTGTAAACCTATGTGGAACCTTACTTCGCATTAAAAAGAATATGCGTAGAGGCAGTATGTTCCGCCCCGCCTACGGGGGGTTCCACTTCCGGAAGATATAACCTAACTTATACCTATTTCTGATTTAAAATAAAAATTTATGCTTCTGCTTGTGCCCTCTTTATGCATAATTACCGGTGTCCAATCGTTGCGGTGTCCAATAATGCGGTGTCCAATCGTGCAATGTCCAATCGTACGGTGTCTAATCGTACAGTGTCCGATCGTGCAGTGTGCGTGTCCAATCGTGCGGTGTCCAATCGTGCAGTGTCCAATCGTGCGGTGTCCAATCGTGCAGTGTCCAATAATGCGGTGTCCAATCGTGCAGTATCCAATCGTGCGGTGTCCAATCGTGCAGTGTCCAACTGTGCAGTGTGCGTGTCCAATTGTGCGGTGTCCAATTGTGCGGTGTCCAATAATTCTGTGTCCGATCGTGCAGTGTCAATCGTTCCGTGTACAATACTACGTGTCCAATCGAGCGGTGTCCAATCCTTCCGTGTCCAAACGGGATACGCCCGGAACAACGCTTCTCGGCACACAGAGCTAAGATCGCTATGTACGCAAGTTTCCTTCGTTCGGAACGACTTAGTTACGTGCCTTTAAGCGAGATTTGCCGAAAATTTTCATAACACATCAAGGAAATTGAGGAACAACGCTTCTCGGCACACAGAGCTGAGATCGCTATGTACGCAAGTATCCTTCGTTCGGAACGACTTAGTTACGTGCCTGCAAGCGAGATTTCCGAAAATTTTCATAACACATCAAGAAATTCAGGAACAACGCTTCTCGGCACACAAAGCTAAGATCGCTATGTACGCAAGTTTCCTTCGTTCGGAACAACTCAGTTATGTACCTGTAAGTGAGATATACCGAAAGTTTTATAACAGATCAAGGAAATTGAGGTACAACGCTTCTCGTCACACAGAGCTAAGATCGCTATTTACGCAAGCTTCCTTCGTTCGGAACGACTTAGTTACGTGCCTCTAAGCGAGATTTGCCGTAAATTTTCATAACACATCAAGGAAATAGAGGAACACGCTTCTCGGTACACAGAGCTAAGATCGCTATGTACGCAAGTTTCCTTTGTTCGGAACGATTTAGTTACGTGCCTTTAAGCGAGATTTTCCGAAAATTTTCATAACACATCAAGGAAATAGAGGAACAACGCTTCTGGCACAAAGACCTAAGATCGCATGTACGCAAGTTTCCTTCGTTCGGAACGACTCAGTTACGTACCTGTAGTGAGATATACCGAAAGTTTTTATAACAGATCAAGGAAATTGAGGTACAACGCTTCTCTGCACACAGAGCTAAGATCGCTATTTACACAAGTTTCCTTCGTTCGGAACGACTTAGTTACGTGCCTGTAAGCGAGATTTGCCGAAAATTTTCATAACACATCAAGGAAATAGAGGAACAACGCTTCTCGGCACACAGAGCTAAGATCGCTATGTACGCAAGTTTCCTTCGTTCGGAACGACTTAGTTACGTGCCTGTAAGCGAGATTTGCCGAAAATTTTCATAACACATCAAGGAAATTGGGAACAACGCTTCTCGGCACACAGAGCTAAGATCGCTATGTACGCAAGTTTCCTTCGTTCGGAACACTTAGTTACGTACCTTAAGTGAGATATACCGAAAGTTTTCATAACACATCAAGGAAATTGAGGAACAACGCTTCTCGGCACACAGAGCTAAGATCGTATGTACGCAAGTTTCCTTCGTTCGGAACGACTTAGTTACGTACTGTAAGTGAGATATACCGAAAGTTTTCATAACAGATCAAGGAAATTCAGGAACAACGCTTCTCGGCACACAGAGCTAAGATCGCTATGTACGCAAGTTTCCTTCTTCGGAACGACTTAGTTACGTGCCTAAGCGAGATTTCCGAAAATTTTCATAACACATCAAGGAAATTCAGGAACAACGCTTCTCGGCACACAAAGCTAAGATCGCTATGTACGCAAGTTTCCTTCGTTCGGAACAATTCAGTTATGTACCTGTAAGTGAGATATACCGAAAGGTTTTATAACAGATCAAGGAAATTGAGGTACAACGCTTCTCGGCACACAGAGCTAAGATCGCTATTTACGCAAGCTTCCTTCGTTCGGAACGACTTAGTTACGTGCCTCTAAGCGAGATTTGCCGTAAATTTTCATAACACATCAAGGAAATAGAGGAACAACGCTTCTCGGTACACAGAGCTAAGATCGCTATGTACGCAAGTTTCCTTCGTTCGGAACGAATTAGTTACGTGTCTGTAAGCGAGATTTGCCGAAAATTTTCATAACACATCAAGGAAATTGAGGTACAACGCTTCTCGGCACACAAGCTAAGATCGCTATGTATGCAAGTTTCCTTCGTTCGGACGACTTAGTTACGTACCCATAAGTGAGATATACCGAAAGTTTTCATAACACATCAAGGAAATTGAGGAACAACGCTTCTCGGCACACGAGCTAAGATCGCTATGTACGCAAGTTTCCTTCGTTCGGAACGATTAGTTACGTGCCTTAAGCGAGATTTCCGAAAATTTTCATAACACATCAAGGAAATAGAGGAACAACGCTTCTGGCACAAAGCTAAGATCGCATGTACGCAAGTTTCCTTCGTTCGGAACGACTCAGTTACGTATCTGTAGTGAGATATACCGAAAGTTTTATAACAGATCAAGGAAATTGAGGTACAACGCTTCTCGGCACACAGAGCTAAGATCGCTATTTACACAAGTTTCCTTCGTTCGGAACGACTTAGTTACGTGCCTGTAAGCGAGATTTGCCGAAAATTTTCATAACACATCAAGGAAATAGAGGAACAACGCTTCTCGGCACACAGAGCTAAGATCGCTATGTACGCAAATTTCCTTCGTTCGGAACGACTTAGTTACGTGCCTGTAAGCGAGATTTGCCGAAAATTTTCATAACACATCAAGGAAATTGGGAACAACGCTTCTCGGCACACAGAGCTAAGATCGCTATGTACGCAAGTTTCATTCGTTCGGAACGACTTAGTTACGTGCCTGTAAGCGAGATTTGCCGAAAATTTTCATAAGACATCAAGGAACTTGAGGAACAACGGGTGACACTCGTTAGGACACGGAACGACGGGACACGGAACGATCGGACACTGCTCGATAGGACACGCAGTATCGGACACGGAACGAAATGACACTGAACGATCGGACACAGAATTATAGGACACCGCACGATTGGACACGGACACTGCACGATTGGACACTGCACGATAGGACACTGCACGATTGGACACTGCACGATTGGACACCGCACGATAGAACACTGCACGATTGGACACAGTGGGTTCCACCCCCCTTTCGGAGGGGCTCCACTATCAAAAAAAATTGACACATAAGTTTGCGTTGAACCTCGCTTCGCGTGGAAGGTTGTAAACCTATGTGGAACCTTACTTCGCATTAAAAAGAATATGCGTAGAGGCAGTATGTTCCGCCCCGCCTACGGGGGGGTCCACTTCCGGAAGATATAACCTAACTTATACCTATTTCTGATTTAAAATAAAAATTTATGCTTCTGCTTGTGCCCTCTTTATGCATAATTACCGGTGTCCAATCGTTGCGGTGTCCAATAATGCGGTGTCCAATCGTGCAATGTCCAATCGTACGGTGTCTAATCGTACAGTGTCCGATCGTGCAGTGTGCGTGTCCAATCGTGCGGTGTCCAATCGTGCAGTGTCCAATCGTGCGGTGTCCAATCGTGCAGTGTCCAATAATGCGGTGTCCAATCGTGCAGTGTCCAATCGTGCGGTGTCCAATCGTGCAGTGTCCAATTGTGCAGTGTGCGTGTCCAATTGTGCGGTGTCCAATTGTGCGGTGTCCAATAATTCTGTGTCCGATCGTGCAGTGTCCAATCGTTCCGTGTACAATACTACGTGTCCAATCGAGCGGTGTCCAATCCTTCCGTGTCCAAACGGGATACGCCCGGAACAACGCTTCTCGGCACACAGAGCTAAGATCGCTATGTACGCAAGTTTCCTTCGTTCGGAACGACTTAGTTACGTGCCTTAAGCGAGATTTGCCGAAAATTTTCATAACACATCAAGGAAATTGAGGAACAACGCTTCTCGGCACACAGAGCTAAGATCGCTATGTACGCAAGTTTCCTTCGTTCGGAACGACTTAGTTACGTACTGTAAGTGAGATATACCGAAAGTTTTCATAACAATCAAGGAAATTAGGAACAACGCTTCTCGGCCACAGAGCTAAGATCGCTATGTACGCAAGTTTCCTTCGTTCGGAACGACTTAGTTACGTCCTGTAAGGAGATTACCGAAATTTTCATAACACATCAAGGAAATTGAGGAACAACGCTTCTCGGCACACAGAGCTAAGATCGCTATGTACGCAAGTTTCCTTCGTTCGGAACGACTTAGTTACGTACCTGTAAGTGAGATATACCGAAAGTTTTCATAACACATCAAGGAAATTGAGGAACAACGCTTCTCGGCACACAGAGCTAAGATCGCTATGTACGCAAGTTTCCTTCGTTCGGAACGACTTAGTTACGTGCCTGTAAGCGAGATTTCCGAAATTTTCATAACACATCAAGGAAATTGAGGAACAACGCTTCTCGGCACACAGAGCTAAGATCGCTATGTACGCAAGTTTCCTTCGTTCGGAACGACTTAGTTACGTGCCTGTAAGCGAGATTTCCGAAATTTTCATAACACATCAAGGAAATTGAGGAACAACGCTTCTCGGCACACAGAGCTAAGATCGCTATGTACGCAAGTTTCCTTCGTTCGGAACGACTTAGTTACGTACCTGTAAGTGAGATATACCGAAAGTTTTATAACAATCAAGGAAATTGAGGTACAACGCTTCTCGGCACACAGAGCTAAGATCGCTATTACGCAAGTTTCCTTCGTTCGGAACGACTTAGTTACGTGCCTGTAAGCGAGATTTGCCGAAAATTTTCATAACACATCAAGGAAATGAGGAACAACGCTTCTCGGCACACAGAGCTAAGATCGCTATGTACGCAAGTTTCCTTCGTTCGGAACGACTTAGTTACGTGCCTGTAAGCGAGATTTCCGAAAATTTTCATAACACATCAAGGAAATTGAGGAACAACGCTTCTCGGCACACAAGCTAAGATCGCTATGTACGCAAGTTTCCTTCGTTCGGAACGACTTAGTTACGTACCTGTAAGTGAGATATACCGAAAGTTTTCATAACACATCAAGGAAATTGAGGAACAACGCTTCTCGGCACACAGAGCTAAGATCGCTATGTACGCAAGTTTCCTTCGTTCGGAACGACTTAGTTACGTACCTTAAGTGAGATATACCGAAAGTTTTCATAACACATCAAGGAAATTGAGGAACAACGCTTCTCGGCACACAGAGCTAAGATCGCTATGTACGCAATTTCCTTCGTTCGGAACGACATAGTTACGTACCTTAAGTGAGATATACCGAAATTTTCATAACACATCAAGGAAATTGAGGAACAACGCTTCTCGGCACACAGAGCTAAGATCGCTATGTACGCAATTTCCTTCGTTCGGAACGACTTAGTTACGTATCTGTAAGTGAGATATACCGAAAGTTTTCATAACAGATCAAGGAAATTCAGGAACAACGCTTCTCGGCTCACAGAGCTAAGATCGCTATGTACGCAGTTTCCTTCTTTCGGAACGACTTAGTTACGTGCCTGTAAGCGAGATTTCCGAAAATTTTCATAACACATCAAGGAAATTGAGGAACAACGCTTCTCGGCACACAAAGCTAAGATCGCTATGTACGCAAGTTTCCTTCCTTCGGAACGACTTAGTTACGTGCCTGTAAGCGAGATTTGCCGAAAATTTTCATAACACATCAAGGAAATTGAGGAACAACGGGTGACACTCGTTAGGACACGAACGACGGACACGAACGATTGGACACCGCTCGATAGGACACGCAGTATCGGACACGGAACGAACGGACACTGCACGATCGGACACAGAATTATAGGACACCGCACGATTGGACACGGACACTGCACGATTGGACACTGCACGATGGACACCGTACGATTGGACACTGCACGATTGGACACTGCACGATTGGACACCGCACGATAGAACACTGCACGATTGGACACAGTGGGTTCCACCCCCTTTCGGAGGGCTCCACTATCAAAAAAATTGACACATAAGTTTGCGTTGAACCTCGCTTCGCGTGGAAAGTTGTAACCTATGTGGAACCTTACTTCGCATTAAAAAGAATATGCGTAGAGGCAGTATGTTCCGCCCCCCCTACGGGTGGGCTCCACTTCCGAAGATATAACCTAACCCATACCTATTTCTGATTTAAAACAAAAATTTATGCTTCTGCTTGTGCCCTCTTTATGCATAATTACCGGTGTCCAATCGTGCGGTGTCCAATAATGCGGTGTCCAATCGTGCAGTGTCCAATCGTGCAGTGTGCATGTCCAATCGTGCGGTGTCCAATCGTGCAGTGTCCAATCGTGCGGTGTCCAATCTGCAGTGTCCAATAATCGGTGTCCAATCGTGCAGTGTCCAATCGTGCGGTGTCCAATTGTGCAGTGTGCGTGTCCAATTGTGCGGTGTCCAATCGTGCGGTGTCCAATAATTCTGTGTCCGATCGTGCAGTGTCCAATCGTTCCGTGTCCAATACACGTGTCCAATCGAGCGGTGTCCAATCCTTCCGTGTCCAAACGGGATACGCCCGGAACAACGCTTCTCGGCACACAGAGCTAAGATCGCTATGTACGCAAGTTTCCTTCGTTCGGAACGATTAGTTACGTGCCTTTAAGCGAGATTTGCCGAAAATTTTCATAACACATCAAGGAAATAGAGGAACAACGCTTCTCGGCACACAGAGCTAAGATCGCTATGTACGCAAGTTTCCTTCGTTCGGAACGACTAGTTACGTACCTGTAAGTGAGATATACCGAAAGTTTTATAACAGATCAAGGAAATTGAGGACAACGCTTCTCGGCACACAGAGCTAAGATCGCTATTACCAAGTTTCCTTCGTTCGGAACGACTTAGTTACGTGCCTGTAAGCGAGATTTGCCGAAAATTTTCATAACACATCAAGGAAATAGAGGAACAACGCTTCTCGGCACACAGAGCTAAGATCGCTATGTACGCAAGTTTCCTTCGTTCGGAACGACTTAGTTACGTGCCTGTAAGCGAGATTTGCCGAAAATTTTCATAACACATCAAGGAAATTGAGGAACAACGCTTCTCGGCACACAGAGCTAAGATCGCTATGTACGCAAGTTTCCTTCGTTCGGAACGACTTAGTTACGTGCCTGTAAGCGAGATTTGCCGAAAATTTTCATAACACATCAAGGAAATTGAGGAACAACGGGTGACACTCGTTAGGAGGACACGGAACGACGATGGACACCGCTCGATAGGACACGCAGTATCGGACACGGAACGATCGGACACTGCACGATCGGACACAGAATTATAGGACACCGCACGATTGGACACGGACACTGCACGATTGGACACTGCACGATTGGACACTGCACGATTGGACACTGCACGATTGGACACCGCACGATAGAACACTGCACGATTGGACACAGTGGGTTCCACCCCCCTTTCGGAGGGGCTCCACTATCAAAAAAAATTGACACATAAGTTTGCGTTGAACCTCGCTTCGCGTGGAAAGTTGTAAACCTATGTGGAACCTTACTTCGCATTAAAAAGAATATGCGTAGAGGCAGTATGTTCCGCCCCCCTACGGGGGGTCCACTTCCGGAAGATATAACCTAACCCATACCTATTTCTGATTTAAAAAAAAATTTATGCTTCTGCTTGTGCCCTCTTTATGCATAATTACCGGTGTCCAATCGTGCGGTGTCCAATAATGCGGTGTCCAATCGTGCAGTGTCCAATCGTACGGTGTCAATCGTCAGTGTCCATCGTGCAGTGTGCGTGTCCAATCGTGCGGTGTCCAATCGTGCAGTGTCCAATCGTGCGGTGTCCAATCGTGCAGTGTCCAATAATGCGGTGTCCAATCGTGCAGTGTCCAATCGTGCGGTGTCCAATCGTGCAGTGTCCAATTGTGCAGTGTGCGTGTCCAATTGTGCGGTGTCCAATGTGCGGTGTCCAATAATTCTGTGTCCGATCGTGCAGTGTCCAATCGTTCCGTGTCCAATACTACGTGTCCAATCGAGCGGTGTCCAATCCTTCCGTGTCCAAACGGGATACGCCCGGAACAACGCTTCTCGGCACACAGAGCTAAGATCGCTATGTACGCAAGTTTCCTTCGTTCGGAACGACTTAGTTACGTGCCTGTAAGCGAGATTTGCCGAAAATTTTCATAACACATCAAGGAAATTGAGGAACAACGCTTCTCGGCACACAGAGCTAAGATCGCTATGTACGCAAGTTTCCTTCGTTCGGAACGACTTAGTTACGTGCCTGTAAGCGAGATTTCCGAAATTTTCATAACACATCAAGGAAATTGAGGAACAACGCTTCTCGGCACACAGAGCTAAGATCGCTATGTACGCAAGTTTCCTTCGTTCGGAACGACTTAGTTACGTACCTGTAAGTGAGATATACCGAAAGTTTTCATAACAATCAAGGAAATTGAGGAACAACGCTTCTCGGCACACAGAGCTAAGATCGCTATGTACGCAAGTTTCCTTCGTTCGGAACGACTTAGTTACGTGCCTGTAAGCGAGATTTGCCGAAATTTTCATAACACATCAAGGAAATTGAGGAACAACGCTTCTCGGCACACAGAGCTAAGATCGCTATGTACGCAAGTTTCCTTCGTTCGGAACGACTTAGTTACGTGCCTGTAAGCGAGATTTCCGAAATTTTCATAACACATCAAGGAAATTGAGGAACAACGCTTCTCGGCACACAGAGCTAAGATCGCTATGTACGCAAGTTTCCTTCGTTCGGAACGACTTAGTTACGTACCTGTAAGTGAGATATACCGAAAGTTTTCATAACAATCAAGGAAATTGAGGAACAACGCTTCTCGGCACACAGAGCTAAGATCGCTATGTACGCAAGTTTCCTTCGTTCGGAACGACTTAGTTACGTGCCTGTAAGCGAGATTTGCCGAAATTTTCATAACACATCAAGGAAATGAGGAACAACGCTTCTCGGCACACAGAGCTAAGATCGCTATGTACGCAAGTTTCCTTCGTTCGGAACGACTTAGTTACGTGCCTGTAAGCGAGATTTGCCGAAAATTTTCATAACACATCAAGGAAATTGAGGAACAACGCTTCTCGGCACACAGAGCTAAGATCGCTATGTACGCAAGTTTCCTTCGTTCGGAACGACTTAGTTACGTACCTGTAAGTGAGATATACCGAAAGTTTTCATAACACATCAAGGAAATTGAGGAACAACGCTTCTCGGCACACAGAGCTAAGATCGCTATGTACGCAAGTTTCCTTCGTTCGGAACGACTTAGTTACGTACCTGTAAGTGAGATATACCGAAAGTTTTCATAACACATCAAGGAAATTGAGGAACAACGCTTCTCGGCACACAGAGCTAAGATCGCTATGTACGCAAGTTTCCTTCGTTCGGAACGACTTAGTTACGTGCCTGTAAGCGAGATTTCCGAAAATTTTCATAACACATCAAGGAAATTGAGGAACAACGCTTCTCGGCACACAGAGCTAAGATCGCTATGTACGCAAGTTTCCTTCGTTCGGAACGACTTAGTTACGTACCTGTAAGTGAGATATACCGAAAGTTTTATAACAGATCAAGGAAATTGAGGAACAACGCTTCTCGGCACACAGAGCTAAGATCGCTATGTACGCAAGTTTCCTTCGTTCGGAACGACTTAGTTACGTGCCTGTAAGCGAGATTTGCCGAAATTTTCATAACACATCAAGGAAATTGAGGAACAACGCTTCTCGGCACACAGAGCTAAGATCGCTATGTACGCAAGTTTCCTTCGTTCGGAACGACTTAGTTACGTGCCTGTAAGCGAGATTTGCCGAAAATTTTCATAACACATCAAGAAATTGAGGAACAACGCTTCTCGGCACACAGAGCTAAGATCGCTATGTACGCAAGTTTCCTTCGTTCGGAACGACTTAGTTACGTACCTGTAAGTGAGATATACCGAAAGTTTTCATAACACATCAAGGAAATTGAGGAACAACGCTTCTCGGCACACAGAGCTAAGATCGCTATGTACGCAAGTTTCCTTCGTTCGGAACGACTTAGTTACGTGCCTGTAAGCGAGATTTCCGAAAATTTTCATAACACATCAAGGAAATGAGGAACAACGCTTCTCGGCACACAGAGCTAAGATCGCTATGTACGCAAGTTTCCTTCGTTCGGAACGACTTAGTTACGTACCTGTAAGTGAGATATACCGAAAGTTTTATAACAGATCAAGGAAATTGAGGAACAACGCTTCTCGGCACACAGAGCTAAGATCGCTATGTACACAAGTTTCCTTCGTTCGGAACGACTTAGTTACGTGCCTGTAAGCGAGATTTGCCGAAAATTTTCATAACACATCAAGGAAATGAGGAACAACGCTTCTCGGCACACAGAGCTAAGATCGCTATGTACGCAATTTCCTTCGTTCGGAACGACTTAGTTACGTGCCTGTAAGCGAGATTTGCCGAAAATTTTCATAACACATCAAGGAAATTGAGGAACAACGCTTCTCGGCACACAGAGCTAAGATCGCTATGTACGCAAGTTTCATTCGTTCGGAACGACTTAGTTACGTGCCTGTAAGCGAGATTTGCCGAAAATTTTCATAAACATCAAGGAATTGAGGAACAACGGGTGACACTCGTTAGGACACGGAACGACGGGACACGGAACGATCGGACACGCTCGATAGGACACGCAGTATCGGACACGGAACGAATGACACTGAACGATCGGACACAGAATTATAGGACACCGCACGATTGGACACGGACACTGCACGATTGGACAGTGCACGATGGACACTGCACGATTGGACACTGCACGATTGGACACCGCACGATAGAACACTGCACGATTGGACACAGTGGGTTCCACCCCCCTTTCGGAGGGCTCCACTATCAAAAAAAATTGACACATAAGTTTGCGTTGAACCTCGCTTCGCGTGGAAGTTGTAAACCTATGTGGAACCTTACTTCGCATTAAAAAGAATATGCGTAGAGGCAGTATGTTCCGCCCCGCCTACGGGGGGGTTCCACTTCCGGAAGATATAACCTAACCTATACCTATTTCTGATTTAAAATAAAAATTTATGCTTCTGCTTGTGCCCTCTTTATGCATAATTACCGGTGTCCAATCGTTGCGGTGTCCAATAATGCGGTGTCCAATCGTGCAATGTCCAATCGTACGGTGTCTAATCGTACAGTGTCCATCGTGCAGTGTGCGTGTCCAATCGTGCGGTGTCCAATCTGCAGTGTCCAATCGTGCGGTGTCCAATCGTGCAGTGTCCAATAATGCGGTGTCCAATCGTGCAGTGTCCAATCGTGCGGTGTCCAATCGTGCAGTGTCCAACTGTGCAGTGTGCGTGTCCAATTGTCGGTGTCCAATGTGCGGTGTCCATAATTCTGTGTCCGATCGTGCAGTGTCCAATCGTTCCGTGTCAATACTACGTGATCGACGGTGTCCAATCGTGCAGTGTCCAATAATGCGGTGTCCAATCGTGCAGTGTCCAATCGTGCGGTGTCCAATCGTGCAGTGTCCAATGTGCAGTGTGCGTGTCCAATTGTGCGGTGTCCAATGTGCGGTGTCCAATAATTCTGTGTCCGATCGTGCAGTGTCCAATCGTTCCGTGTCAATACTACGTGTCCAATCGAGCGGTGTCCAATCCTTCCGTGTCCAAACGGGATACGCCCGGAACAACGCTTCTCGCACACAGAGCTAAGATCGCTATGTACGCAAGTTTCCTTCGTTCGGAACGACTTAGTTACGTGCCTTTAAGCGAGATTTGCCGAAAATTTTCATAACACATCAAGGAAATTGAGGAACAACGCTTCTCGGCACACAGAGCTAAGATCGCTATGTACGCAAGTTCCTTCGTTCGGAACGACTTAGTTACGTATCTGTAAGTGAGATATACCGAAAGTTTTCATAACAGATCAAGGAAATTCAGGAACAACGCTTCTCGGCTCACAGAGCTAAGATCGCTATGTACGCAAGTTTCCTTCGTTCGGAACGACTAGTTACGTACCTTAAGTGAGATATACCGAAAGTTTCATAACACATCAAGGAAATTGAGGAACAACGCTTCTCGGCACACAGAGCTAAGATCGCTATGTACGCAAGTTTCCTTCGTTCGGAACGACTCAGTTACGTACCTGTAAGTGAGATATACCGAAAGTTTTATAACAGATCAAGGAAATTGAGGTACAACGCTTCTCGGCACACAGAGCTAAGATCGCTATTACGCAAGTTTCCTTCGTTCGGAACGACTTAGTTACGTGCCTGTAAGCGAGATTTGCCGAAAATTTTCATAACACATCAAGGAAATAGAGGAACAACGCTTCTCGGCACACAGAGCTAAGATCGCTATGTACGCAATTTCCT
This sequence comes from Formica selysi, assembly GCA_009859135.1. Classification (NCBI taxonomy): domain Eukaryota; kingdom Metazoa; phylum Arthropoda; class Insecta; order Hymenoptera; family Formicidae; genus Formica; species Formica selysi. The sequence continues at coordinate 24,371 of WHNR01000471.1, forward strand.
TCGTTCGGAACGACTTAGTTACGTGCCTGTAAGCGAGATTTGCCGAAAATTTTCATAACACATCAAGGAAATTGAGGAACAACGCTTCTCGGCACACAGAGCTAAGATCGCTATGTACGCAAGTTTCTTCGTTCGGAACGACTTAGTTACGTGCCTGTAAGCGAGATTTGCCGAAAATTTTCATAAACATCAAGGAATTGAGGAACAACGGGTGACACTCGTTAGGACACGGAACGACGGACACGGAACGATCGGACACTGCTCGATAGGACACGCAGTATCGGACACGGAACGATGACACTGACGATCGGACACAGAATTATAGGACACCGCACGATTGGACACGGACACTGCACGATTGGACACTGCACGATAGGACACTGCACGATTGGACACTGCACGATTGGACACCGCACGATGAACACTGCACGATTGGACACAGTGGGTTCCACCCCCCTTTCGGAGGGGCTCCACTATCAAAAAAAATTGACACATAAGTTTGCGTTGAACCTCGCTTCGCGTGGAAGTTGTAAACCTATGTGGAACCTTACTTCGCATTAAAAAGAATATGCGTAGAGGCAGTATGTTCCGCCCCCCTACGGGGGGCTCCACTTCCGGAAGATATAACCTAACCATACCTATTTCTGATTTAAAACAAAAATTTATGCTTCTGCTTGTGCCCTCTTTATGCATAATTACCGGTGTCCAATCGTGCGGTGTCCAATAATGCGGTGTCCAATCGTGCATGTCCAATCGTACGGTGTCAATCGTCAGGTCCATCGTGCAGTGTGCGTGTCCAATCGTGCGGTGTCCAATCGTGCAGTGTCCAATCGTGCGGTGTCCAATCGTGCAGTGTCCAATAATGCGGTGTCCAATCGTGCAGTGTCCAATCGTGCGGTGTCCAATCGTGCAGTGTCCAATTGTGCAGTGTGCGTGTCCAATTGTGCGGTGTCCAATGTGCGGTGTCCAATAATTCTGTGTCCGATCGTGCAGTGTCCAATCGTTCCGTGTCAATACTACGTGTCCAATCGAGCGGTGTCCAATCCTTCCGTGTCCAAACGGGATACGCCCGGAACAACGCTTCTCGGCACACAGAGCTAAGATCGCTATGTACGCAAGTTTCCTTCGTTCGGAACGACTTAGTTACGTGCCTTAAGCGAGATTTGCCGAAAATTTTCATAACACATCAAGGAAATTGAGGAACAACGCTTCTCGGCACACAGAGCTAGATCGCTATGTACGCAAGTTCCTTCGTTCGGAACGACTTAGTTACGTGCCTGTAAGCGAGATTTCCGAAAATTTTCATAACACATCAAGAAATTAGGAACAACGCTTCTCGGCACACAGAGCTAAGATCGCTATGTACGCAAGTTTCCTTCGTTCGGAACGACTAGTTACGTACCTGTAAGTGAGATATACCGAAAGTTTTATAACAATCAAGGAAATTGAGGACAACGCTTCTCGGCACACAGAGCTAAGATCGCTATGTACGCAAGTTCCTTCGTTCGGAACGACTTAGTTACGTGCCTGTAAGCGAGATTTGCCGAAATTTTCATAACACATCAAGGAAATAGAGGAACAACGCTTCTCGGCACACAGAGCTAAGATCGCTATGTACGCAAGTTTCCTTCGTTCGGAACGACTTAGTTACGTGCCTTAAGCGAGATTTCCGAAATTTTCATAACACATCAAGGAAATGAGGAACAACGCTTCTCGGCACACAGAGCTAAGATCGCTATGTACGCAAGTTTCCTTCGTTCGGAACGACTTAGTTACGTACCTGTAAGTGAGATATACCGAAAGTTTTATAACAATCAAGGAAATTGAGGAACAACGCTTCTCGGCACACAGAGCTAAGATCGCTATGTACGCAAGTTTCCTTCGTTCGGAACGACTTAGTTACGTGCCTGTAAGCGAGATTTGCCGAAAATTTTCATAACACATCAAGGAAATGAGGAACAACGCTTCTCGGCACACAGAGCTAAGATCGCTATGTACGCAAGTTTCCTTCGTTCGGAACGACTTAGTTACGTGCCTGTAAGCGAGATTTGCCGAAATTTTCATAACACATCAAGGAAATTGAGGAACAACGCTTCTCGGCACACAGAGCTAAGATCGCTATGTACGCAAGTTTCCTTCGTTCGGAACGACTTAGTTACGTACCTGTAAGTGAGATATACCGAAAGTTTTCATAACACATCAAGGAAATTGAGGAACAACGCTTCTCGGCACACAGAGCTAAGATCGCTATGTACGCAAGTTTCCTTCGTTCGGAACGACTTAGTTACGTACTGTAAGTGAGATATACCGAAAGTTTTCATAACAATCAAGGAAATTGAGGAACAACGCTTCTCGGCACACAGAGCTAAGATCGCTATGTACGCAAGTTTCCTTCTTCGGAACGACTTAGTTACGTGCCTGTAAGCGAGATTTCCGAAAATTTTCATAACACATCAAGGAAATTGAGGAACAACGCTTCTCGGCACACAAGCTAAGATCGCTATGTACGCAAGTTTCCTTCGTTCGGAACGACTTAGTTACGTACCTGTAAGTGAGATATACCGAAAGTTTTATAACAGATCAAGGAAATTGAGGTACAACGCTTCTCGGCACACAGAGCTAAGATCGCTATTACGCAAGTTCCTTCGTTCGGAACGACTTAGTTACGTGCCTGTAAGCGAGATTTGCCGAAATTTTCATAACACATCAAGGAAATGAGGAACAACGCTTCTCGGCACACAGAGCTAAGATCGCTATGTACGCAAGTTTCCTTCGTTCGGAACGAATTAGTTACGTGCCTGTAAGCGAGATTTGCCGAAATTTTCATAACACATCAAGAAATTGAGGACAACGCTTCTCGGCACACAGAGCTAAGATCGCTATGTACGCAAGTTTCCTTCGTTCGGAACGACTTAGTTACGTACCTATAAGTGAGATATACCGAAAGTTTTCATAACACATCAAGGAAATTGAGGAACAACGCTTCTCGGCACACAGAGCTAAGATCGCTATGTACGCAAGTTTCCTTCGTTCGGAACGATTAGTTACGTGCCTTAAGCGAGATTTCCGAAAATTTTCATAACACATCAAGGAAATGAGGAACAACGCTTCTCGGCACAAAGCTAAGATCGCATGTACGCAAGTTTCCTTCGTTCGGAACGACTCAGTTACGTACTGTAGTGAGATATACCGAAAGTTTTATAACAGATCAAGGAAATTGAGGTACAACGCTTCTCGGCACACAGAGCTAAGATCGCTATTACACAAGTTTCCTTCGTTCGGAACGACTTAGTTACGTGCCTGTAAGCGAGATTTGCCGAAAATTTTCATAACACATCAAGGAAATAGAGGAACAACGCTTCTCGGCACACAGAGCTAAGATCGCTATGTACGCAATTTCCTTCGTTCGGAACGACTTAGTTACGTGCCTGTAAGCGAGATTTGCCGAAAATTTTCATAACACATCAAGGAAATTGGGGAACAACGCTTCTCGGCACACAGAGCTAAGATCGCTATGTACGCAAGTTTCATTCGTTCGGAACGACTTAGTTACGTGCCTGTAAGCGAGATTTGCCGAAAATTTTCATAAGACATCAAGGAACTTGAGGAACAACGGGTGACACTCGTTAGGACACGGAACGACGGGACACGGAACGATCGGACACTGCTCGATAGGACACGCAGTATCTGACACGGAACGAAATGACACTGAACGATCGGACACAGAATTATAGGACACCGCACGATTGGACACGGACACTGCACGATTGGACAGGAGCGGTGCACTTGGACACAGTACAATTGGACACGGTACAAATGGACACGTTGCAAATGGACACGAAACTTTGCACACGGCTCAATTGGACACAGTGCATTTGGACACAATGCTTTTGGACACAGTAGCTTTTGGACACAGAAGAAAATTAATTTGGACACCGTTCAGTAGCACACCGGTCAGTTGCATACCGTTCAGTTGCACACCGTTCAGTTGCACACATAAAAATGCACACCGTTTAGTTGGACACATAAAAATGCACACCGTTCAGTTGCACACCGCTCAGTTGCACACCGTTCAGTTGCACACCGTTCAGTTGCACACCGTTAGTTGCACACCGCTCAATTGCACACCGGTCAGTTGCACACCGCTCAGTTGCACACCGCTCACTTGCACACCGCTCAGTTGCACACCGCTCAGTTGCACACCGCTCAGTTGCACACCGCTCAGTTGCACACCGTTCAGTAGCACACCGTTCAGTTGCACACCGTTAATTTGCCCACCGTAGTTGTAAAGCGAGGTCCACCATGCTTACCGGCGGGTGGGTGCGGGAGGGGGGCCGAAGGCCCCCCTTGCACCCCCCCGTGTGTGTGTGTGTGTGTGTGCAACTGAGCGGTGTGCAACTGAGCGGTGTGCAACTGAGCGGTGTGCAACTGAGCGGTGTGCAACTGAGCGGTGTGCAACTGACTGGTGTGCAATTGAGCGGTGTGCAACTGAACGGTGTGCAACTGAACGGTGTGCAACTGAGCGGTGTGCAACTGAACGGTGTGCATTTTTATGAGTCCAACTAAACGGTGTGCATTTTTATGTGTGCAACTGAACGGTGTGCAACTGAACGGTGTGCAACTGACCGGTGTGCTACTGAACGGTGTCCAAATTAATTTTCTTCTGTGTCCAAAAGCTACTGTGTCCAAAATTATTGTGTCCAAATGCACTGTGTCCAATTGAGCCGTGTGCAAAGTTTCGTGTCCATTTGCAACGTGTCCATTTGCACCGTGTCCAATTGTACTGTGTCCAAGTGAAGGCCACTCATTGGACACTGCACGATAGGACACTGCACGATTGGACACTGCACGATTGGACACCGCACGATAGAACACTGCACGATTGGACACAGTGGGTTCCACCCCCCTTTCGGAGGGGCTCCACTATCAAAAAAAATTGACACATAAGTTTGCGTTGAACCTCGCTTCGCGTGGAAGGTTGTAAACCTATGTGGAACCTTACTTCGCATTAAAAAGAATATGCGTAGAGGCAGTATGTTCCGCCCCGCCTACGGGGGGGTTCCACTTCCGGAAGATATAACCTAACTTATACCTATTTCTGATTTAAAATAAAAATTTATGCTTCTGCTTGTGCCCTCTTTATGCATAATTACCGGTGTCCAATCGTTGCGGTGTCCAATAATGCGGTGTCCAATCGTGCAATGTCCAATCGTACGGTGTCTAATCGTACAGTGTCCGATCGTGCAGTGTGCGTGTCCAATCGTGCCGGTGTCCAATCGTGCAGTGTCCAATCGTGCGGTGTCCTTGCAGTGTCCAATCGTGCGGTGTCCAATCGTGCAGTGTCCAATAATGCGGTGTCCAATCGTGCAGTGTCCAATCGTGCGGTGTCCA
>WHNR01000472.1:0-29726 GCA_009859135.1 Formica selysi
AGCGTTGTTCCTCTCATTTCCTTGATGTGTTATGTGAAATTTTCGGCAAATCTCGCTTACAGGCACGTAACTAAGTCGTTCCGAACGAAGGAAACTGCGTACATAGCGATCTTAGCTCTGTGTGCCGAGAAGCGTTGTTCCTCCATTTCCTTGATGTGTTATGAACTTTCGTTATCTCACTTACAGGTACGTAACTAGTCGTTCCGAACGAAGGAAACTTGCGTACATGCGATCTTAGCTCTGTGTGCCGAGAAGCGTTGTTCCTCAATTTCCTTGATTGTTATGAAAACTTTCGGTATATCTCACTTACAGTACGTAACTAAGTCGTTCCGAACGAAGGAAACTTGCGTACATAGCGATCTTAGCTCTGTGTGCCGAGAAGCGTTGTTCCTCAATTTCCTTGATGTGTTATGAAAATTTCGGTAAATCTCACTTACAGGTACGTAACTAAGTCGTTCCGAACGAAGGAAACTTGCGTACAATAGCGATCTTAGCTTGTGTGCCGAGAAGCGTTGTTCCTCAATTTCCTTGATGTGTTATGAAATTTTCGGCAAATCTCGCTTACAGGCACGTAACTAAGTCGTTCCGAACGAAGGAAACTTGCGTACATAGCGATCTTAGCTCTGTGTGCCGAGAAGCGTTGTTCCTCAATTTCCTTGATGTGTTATGAAATTTTCGGCTAATCTCGCTTACAGGCACGTAACTAAGTCGTTCGAACGAAGGAAACTTGCGTACATAGCGATCTTAGCTCTGTGTGCCGAGAAGCGTTGTTCCTCAATTTCCTTGATGTGTTATGAAAATTTCGGCATATCTCGCTTACAGGCACGTAACTAAGTCGTTCCGAACGAAGGAAACTTGCGTACATAGCGATCTTAGCTCTGTGTGCCGAGAAGCGTTGTTCCTCAATTTCCTTGATGTGTTATGAAAACTTTCGGTATATCTCACTTATAGGTACGTAACTAAGTCGTTCCGAACGAAGGAAACTTGCGTACATAGCGATCATATCTCTGTGATTCGAGAAGCGTTGTTCCTCAATTTCCTTGATGTGTTATGAAAATTTTCGGCAAATCTCGCTTACAGGCACGTAACTAAGTCGTTCCGAACGAAGGAAACTTGCGTACATAGCGATCTTAGCTCTGTGAGCCGAGAAGCGTTGTTCCTCATTTCCTTGATGTGTTATGAAAATTTCGGTATATCTCACTTACAGGTACGTAACTAAGTCGTTCCGAACGAGGAAACTTGCGTACATAGCGATCTTAGCTCTGTGTGCCGAGAAGCGTTGTTCCTCAATTTCCTTGATGTGTTATGAAAATTTTCGGTAATCTCGCTTACAGGTACGTAACTAAGTCGTTCCGAACGAAGGAAACTTGCGTACATAGCGATCTTAGCTCTGTGTGCCGAGAAGCGTTGTTCCTCAATTTCCTTGATGTGTTATGAAAACTTTCGGTATATCTCACTTACAGGTACGTAACTAAGTCGTTCCGAACGAAGGAAACTTGCGTACATAGCGATCTTAGCTCTGTGTGCGAGAAGCGTTGTTCCTCAATTTCCTTGATGTGTTATGAAAATTTCGGCAAATCTCGCTTACAGGCACGTAACTAAGTCGTTCCGAACGAAGGAAACTTGCGTACATAGCGATCTTAGCTCTGTGTGCCGAGAAGCGTTGTTCCTCATTTCCTTGATGTGTTATGAAAATTTCGGCAATCTCGCTTACAGGCACGTAACTAAGTCGTTCCGAACGAAGGAAACTTGCGTACATAGCGATCTTAGCTCTGTGTGCCGAGAAGCGTTGTTCCTCATTTCCTTGATGTGTTATGAAAACTTTCGGTATATCTCACTTACAGGTACGTAACTAAGTCGTTCCGAACGAAGGAAACTTGCGTACATAGCGATCTTAGCTCTGTGTGCCGAGAAGCGTTGTTCCTCAATTTCCTTGATGTGTTATGAAAATTTTCGGCAATCTCGCTTACAGGCACGTAACTAAGTCGTTCCGAACGAAGGAAACTTGCGTACATAGCGATCTTAGCTCTGTGAGTCCGAGAAGCGTTGTTCCTCAATTTCCTTGATGTGTTATGAAAACTTTCGGTATATCTCACTTACAGATACGTAACTAAGTCGTTCCGAACGAAGGAAACTTGCGTACATAGCGATCTTAGCTCTGTGTGCCGAGAAGCGTTGTTCCTCATTTCCTTGATGTGTTATGAAAATTTTCGGCAAATCTCGCTTACAGGCACGTAACTAAGTCGTTCCGAACGAAGGAAACTTGCGTACATAGCGATCTTAGCTCTGTGTGCCGAGAAGCGTTGTTCCTCAATTTCCTTGATGTGTTATGAAACTTTCGGTAAATCTCACTTACAGTACGTAACTAAGTCGTTCCGAACGAAGGAAACTTGCGTACATAGCGATCTTAGCTCTGTGTGCGAGAACGTTGTTCCTCAATTTCCTTGATGTGTTATGAAAATTTTCGGCAATCTCGCTTACAGGCACGTAACTAAGTCGTTCCGAACGAAGGAAACTTGCGTACATAGCGATCTTAGCTCTGTGTGCCGAGAAGCGTTGTTCCTCATTTCCTTGATGTGTTATGAAAATTTTCGGCAAATCTCGCTTACAGGCACGTAACTAAGTCGTTCCGAACGAAGGAAACTGCGTACATAGCGATCTTAGCTCTGTGTGCCGAGAAGCGTTGTTCCTCAATTTCCTTGATGTGTTATGAAAACTTTCGGTATATCTCACTTACAGGTACGTAACTAAGTCGTTCCGAACGAAGGAAACTTGCGTACATAGCGATCTTAGCTCTGTGTGCCGAGAAGCGTTGTTCCTCAATTTCCTTGATGTGTTATGAAAACTTTCGGTATATCTCACTTACAGGTACGTAACTAAGTCGTTCCGAACGAAGGAAACTTGCGTACATAGCGATCTTAGCTCTGTGTGCCGAGAAGCGTTGTTCCTCATTTCCTTGATGTGTTATGAAAATTTCGGCAAATCTCGCTTACAGGCACGTAACTAAGTCGTTCCGAACGAAGGAAACTTGCGTACATAGCGATCTTAGCTCTGTGTGCCGAGAAGCGTTGTTCCTCATTTCCTTGATGTGTTATGAAAATTTCGGCAAATCTCGCTTACAGGCACGTAACTAAGTCGTTCCGAACGAAGGAAACTTGCGTACATAGCGATCTTAGCTCTGTGTGCGAGAAGCGTTGTTCCTCAATTTCCTTGATGTGTTATGAAAATTTCGGCAAATCTCGCTTACAGGCACGTAACTAAGTCGTTCCGAACGAAGGAAACTTGCGTACATAGCGATCTTAGCTCTGTGTGCCGAGAAGCGTTGTTCCTCAATTTCCTTGATGTGTTATGAAAATTTTCGGCAAATCTCGCTTACAGGCACGTAACTAAGTCGTTCCGAACGAAGGAAACTTGCGTACATAGCGATCTTAGCTCTGTGTGCCGAGAAGCGTTGTTCCTCAATTTCCTTGATGTGTTATGAAAATTTCGGCAATCTCGCTTACAGGTACGTAACTAAGTCGTTCCGAACGAAGGAAACTTGCGTACATAGCGATCTTAGCTCTGTGTGCCGAGAAGCGTTGTTCCTCAATTTCCTTGATGTGTTATGAAAATTTCGGCAAATCTCGCTTACAGGCACGTAACTAAGTCGTTCCGAACGAAGGAAACTTGCGTACATAGCGATCTTAGCTCTGTGTGCCGAGAAGCGTTGTTCCTCAATTTCCTTGATGTGTTATGAAAATTTCGGCAAATCTCGCTTACAGGCACGTAACTAAGTCGTTCCGAACGAAGGAAACTTGCGTACATAGCGATCTTAGCTCTGTGTGCCGAGAAGCGTTGTTCCTCAATTTCCTTGATGTGTTATGAAAATTTTCGGCAAATCTCGCTTACAGGCACGTAACTAAGTCGTTCCGAACGAAGGAAACTTGCGTACATAGCGATCTTAGCTCTGTGTGCCGAGAAGCGTTGTTCCTCAATTTCCTTGATGTGTTATGAAAATTTCGGCAAATCTCGCTTACAGGCACGTAACTAAGTCGTTCCGAACGAAGGAAACTTGCGTACATAGCGATCTTAGCTCTGTGTGCCGAGAAGCGTTGTTCCTCAATTTCCTTGATGTGTTATGAAAACTTTCGGTATATCTCACTTACAGGCACGTAACTAAGTCGTTCCGAACGAAGGAAACTTGCGTACATAGCGATCTTAGCTCTGTGTGCCGAGAAGCGTTGTTCCTCAATTTCCTTGATGTGTTATGAAAACTTTCGGTATATCTCACTTACAGGTACGTAACTAAGTCGTTCCGAACGAAGGAAACTTGCGTACATAGCGATCTTAGCTCTGTGTGCCGAGAAGCGTTGTTCCTCAATTTCCTTGATGTGTTATGAAAATTTTCGGCAAATCTCACTTACAGGACGTAACTAAGTCGTTCCGAACGAAGGAAACTTGCGTACATAGCGATCTTAGCTCTGTGTGCCGAGAAGCGTTGTTCCTCAATTTCCTTGATGTGTTATGAAAATTTTCGGCAAATCTCGCTTACAGGCACGTAACTAAGTCGTTCCGAACGAAGGAAACTTGCGTACATAGCGATCTTAGCTCTGTGTGCCGAGAAGCGTTGTTCCTCAATTTCCTTGATGTGTTATGAAAACTTTCGGTATATCTCACTTACAGGTACGTAACTAAGTCGTTCCGAACGAAGGAAACTTGCGTACATAGCGATCTTAGCTCTGTGTGCCGAGAAGCGTTGTTCCTCAATTTCCTTGATGTGTTATGAAAATTTCGGCATATCTCGCTTACAGGCACGTAACTAAGTCGTTCCGAACGAAGGAAACTTGCGTACATAGCGATCTTAGCTCTGTGTGCCGAGAAGCGTTGTTCCTCAATTTCCTTGATGTGTTATGAAAATTTCGGCAAATCTCGCTTACAGGCACGTAACTAAGTCGTTCCGAACGAAGGAAACTTGCGTACATAGCGATCTTAGCTCTGTGTGCCGAGAAGCGTTGTTCCTCAATTTCCTTGATGTGTTATGAAAATTTCGGCAAATCTCGCTTACAGGCACGTAACTAAGTCGTTCCGAACGAAGGAAACTTGCGTACATAGCGATCTTAGCTCTGTGTGCCGAGAAGCGTTGTTCCTCAATTTCCTTGATGTGTTATGAAAATTTTCGGAAATCTCACTTACAGGCACGTAACTAAGTCGTTCCGAACGAAGGAAACTTGCGTACATAGCGATCTTAGCTCTGTGTGCCGAGAAGCGTTGTTCCTCAATTTCCTTGATGTGTTATGAAATTTCGGCAAATCTCGCTTACAGGCACGTAACTAAGTCGTTCCGAACGAAGGAAACTTGCGTACATAGCGATCTTAGCTCTGTGTGCCGAGAAGCGTTGTTCCTCAATTTCCTTGATGTGTTATGAAAATTTTCGGCAAATCTCGCTTACAGGCACGTAACTAAGTCGTTCCGAACGAAGGAAACTTGCGTACATAGCGATCTTAGCTCTGTGTGCCGAGAAGCGTTGTTCCTCAATTTCCTTGATGTGTTATGAAAACTTTCGGCAAATCTCGCTTACAGGCACGTAACTAAGTCGTTCCGAACGAAGGAAACTTGCGTACATAGCGATCTTAGCTCTGTGTGCCGAGAAGCGTTGTTCCTCAATTTCCTTGATGTGTTATGAAAATTTTCGGCAAATCTCGCTTACAGGCACGTAACTAAGTCGTTCCGAACGAAGGAAACTTGCGTACATAGCGATCTTAGCTCTGTGTGCCGAGAAGCGTTGTTCCTCAATTTCCTTGATGTGTTATGAAAATTTTCGGCAAATCTCGCTTACAGGCACGTAACTAAGTCGTTCCGAACGAAGGAAACTTGCGTACATAGCGATCTTAGCTCTGTGTGCCGAGAAGCGTTGTTCCTCAATTTCCTTGATGTGTTATGAAAATTTCGGAAATCTCGCTTACAGGCACGTAACTAAGTCGTTCCGAACGAAGGAAACTTGCGTACATAGCGATCTTAGCTCTGTGTGCCGAGAAGCGTTGTTCCTCAATTTCCTTGATGTGTTATGAAAATTTTCGGTAATCTCACTTACAGGCACGTAACTAAGTCGTTCCGAACGAAGGAAACTTGCGTACATAGCGATCTTAGCTCTGTGTGCCGAGAAGCGTTGTTCCTCAATTTCCTTGATGTGTTATGAAAATTTCGGAAATCTCACTTACAGGCACGTAACTAAGTCGTTCCGAACGAAGGAAACTTGCGTACATAGCGATCTTAGCTCTGTGTGCCGAGAAGCGTTGTTCCTCAATTTCCTTGATGTGTTATGAAAATTTTCGGCAAATCTCGCTTACAGGCACGTAACTAAGTCGTTCCGAACGAAGGAAACTTGCGTACATAGCGATCTTAGCTCTGTGTGCCGAGAAGCGTTGTTCCTCAATTTCCTTGATGTGTTATGAAAATTTCGGTATATCTCACTTACAGGCACGTAACTAAGTCGTTCCGAACGAAGGAAACTTGCGTACATAGCGATCTTAGCTCTGTGTGCCGAGAAGCGTTGTTCCTCAATTTCCTTGATGTGTTATGAAAATTTCGGCAAATCTCGCTTACAGGCACGTAACTAAGTCGTTCCGAACGAAGGAAACTTGCGTACATAGCGATCTTAGCTCTGTGTGCCGAGAAGCGTTGTTCCTCAATTTCCTTGATGTGTTATGAAAATTTTCGGCAAATCTCGCTTACAGGCACGTAACTAAGTCGTTCCGAACGAAGGAAACTTGCGTACATAGCGATCTTAGCTCTGTGTGCCGAGAAGCGTTGTTCCTCAATTTCCTTGATGTGTTATGAAAATTTTCGGCAAATCTCGCTTACAGGCACGTAACTAAGTCGTTCCGAACGAAGGAAACTTGCGTACATAGCGATCTTAGCTCTGTGTGCCGAGAAGCGTTGTTCCTCAATTTCCTTGATGTGTTATGAAAATTTCGGTAATCTCACTTACAGGCACGTAACTAAGTCGTTCCGAACGAAGGAAACTTGCGTACATAGCGATCTTAGCTCTGTGTGCGAGAAGCGTTGTTCCTCAATTTCCTTGATGTGTTATGAAAATTTTCGGCAAATCTCGCTTACAGGCACGTAACTAAGTCGTTCCGAACGAAGGAAACTTGCGTACATAGCGATCTTAGCTCTGTGTGCCGAGAAGCGTTGTTCCTCAATTTCCTTGATGTGTTATGAAAACTTTCGGTATATCTCACTTACAGTACGTAACTAAGTCGTTCCGAACGAAGGAAACTTGCGTACATAGCGATCTTAGCTCTGTGTGCCGAGAAGCGTTGTTCCTCAATTTCCTTGATGTGTTATGAAAATTTTCGGCAAATCTCGCTTACAGGCACGTAACTAAGTCGTTCCGAACGAAGGAAACTTGCGTACATAGCGATCTTAGCTCTGTGTGCCGAGAAGCGTTGTTCCTCAATTTCCTTGATGTGTTATGAAAATTTCGGAAATCTCACTTACAGGACGTAACTAAGTCGTTCCGAACGAAGGAAACTTGCGTACATAGCGATCTTAGCTCTGTGTGCCGAGAAGCGTTGTTCCTCAATTTCCTTGATGTGTTATGAAAATTTTCGGCAAATCTCGCTTACAGGCACGTAACTAAGTCGTTCCGAACGAAGGAAACTTGCGTACATAGCGATCTTAGCTCTGTGTGCCGAGAAGCGTTGTTCCTCAATTTCCTTGATGTGTTATGAAAATTTTCGGCAAATCTCGCTTACAGGCACGTAACTAAGTCGTTCCGAACGAAGGAAACTTGCGTACATAGCGATCTTAGCTCTGTGTGCCGAGAAGCGTTGTTCCTCAATTTCCTTGATGTGTTATGAAAATTTTCGGCAAATCTCGCTTACAGGCACGTAACTAAGTCGTTCCGAACGAAGGAAACTTGCGTACATAGCGATCTTAGCTCTGTGTGCCGAGAAGCGTTGTTCCTCAATTTCTTGATGTGTTATGAAAATTTTCGGCAAATCTCGCTTACAGGCACGTAACTAAGTCGTTCCGAACGAAGGAAACTTGCGTACATAGCGATCTTAGCTTGTGGCCGAGAAGCGTTGTTCCTCAATTTCCTTGATGTGTTATGAAAACTTTCGGTATATCTCACTTACAGGTACGTAACTAAGTCGTTCCGAACGAAGGAAACTTGCGTACATAGCGATCTTAGCTCTGTGTGCCGAGAAGCGTTGTTCCTCAATTTCCTTGATGTGTTATGAAAATTTTCGGCAAATCTCGCTTACAGGCACGTAACTAAGTCGTTCCGAACGAAGGAAACTTGCGTACATAGCGATCTTAGCTCTGTGTGCCGAGAAGCGTTGTTCCTCAATTTCCTTGATGTGTTATGAAAATTTTCGGAAATCTCGCTTACAGGCACGTAACTAAGTCGTTCCGAACGAAGGAAACTTGCGTACATAGCGATCTTAGCTCTGTGTGCCGAGAAGCGTTGTTCCTCAATTTCCTTGATGTGTTATGAAAATTTTCGGAAATCTCACTTACAGGCACGTAACTAAGTCGTTCCGAACGAAGGAAACTTGCGTACATAGCGATCTTAGCTCTGTGTGCCGAGAAGCGTTGTTCCTCAATTTCCTTGATGTGTTATGAAAATTTTCGGAAATCTCACTTACAGGCACGTAACTAAGTCGTTCCGAACGAAGGAAACTTGCGTACATACGATCTTAGCTTTGTGCCGAGAAGCGTTGTTCCTCAATTTCCTTGATGTGTTATGAAAACTTTCGGTATATCTCACTTACAGGTACGTAACTAAGTCGTTCCGAACGAAGGAAACTTGCGTACATAGCGATCTTAGCTCTGTGTGCCGAGAAGCGTTGTTCCTCAATTTCCTTGATGTGTTATGAAAATTTCGGCAATCTCGCTTACAGGCACGTAACTAAGTCGTTCCGAACGAAGGAAACTTGCGTACATAGCGATCTTAGCTCTGTGTGCCGAGAAGCGTTGTTCCTCAATTTCCTTGATGTGTTATGAAAACTTTCGGTAATCTCACTTACAGGTACGTAACTAAGTCGTTCCGAACGAAGGAAACTTGCGTACATAGCGATCTTAGCTCTGTGTGCCGAGAAGCGTTGTTCCTCATTTCCTTGATGTGTTATGAAAATTTTCGGCAAATCTCGCTTACAGGCACGTAACTAAGTCGTTCCGAACGAAGGAAACTTGCGTACATAGCGATCTTAGCTCTGTGTGCCGAGAAGCGTTGTTCCTCAATTTCCTTGATGTGTTATGAAAATTTTCGGCAAATCTCACTTACAGGCACGTAACTAAGTCGTTCCGAACGAAGGAAACTTGCGTACATAGCGATCTTAGCTCTGTGTGCCGAGAAGCGTTGTTCCTCAATTTCCTTGATGTGTTATGAAAATTTCGGCAATCTCGCTTACAGGCACGTAACTAAGTCGTTCCGAACGAAGGAAACTTGCGTACATAGCGATCTTAGCTCTGTGTGCCGAGAAGCGTTGTTCTCATTTCCTTGATGTGTTATGAAAATTTCGGAAATCTCCTTACAGGCACGTAACTAAGTCGTTCCGAACGAAGGAAACTTGCGTACATAGCGATCTTAGCTCTGTGTGCCGAGAAGCGTTGTTCCTCAATTTCCTTGATGTGTTATGAAAATTTTCGGCAAATCTCGCTTACAGGACGTAACTAAGTCGTTCCGAACGAAGGAAACTTGCGTACATAGCGATCTTAGCTCTGTGTGCCGAGAAGCGTTGTTCCTCAATTTCCTTGATGTGTTATGAAAATTTTCGGCAAATCTCGCTTACAGGCACGTAACTAAGTCGTTCCGAACGAAGGAAACTTGCGTACATAGCGATCTTAGCTCTGTGAGCCGAGAAGCGTTGTTCCTCAATTTCCTTGATGTGTTATGAAAATTTCGGAATCTCACTTACAGGACGTAACTAAGTCGTTCCGAACGAAGGAAACTTGCGTACATAGCGATCTTAGCTCTGTGTGCCGAGAAGCGTTGTTCCTCAATTTCCTTGATGTGTTATGAAAATTTCGGCAAATCTCGCTTACAGGCACGTAACTAAGTCGTTCCGAACGAAGGAAACTTGCGTACATAGCGATCTTAGCTCTGTGTGCCGAGAAGCGTTGTTCCTCAATTTCCTTGATGTGTTATGAAAACTTTCGGTATATCTCACTTACAGGTACGTAACTAAGTCGTTCCGAACGAAGGAAACTTGCGTACATAGCATCTTAGCTTTGTGCCGAGAAGCGTTGTTCCTCAATTTCCTTGATGTGTTATGAAAATTTCGGCAAATCTCCTTACAGGTACGTAACTAAGTCGTTCCGAACGAAGGAAACTTGCGTACATCCATCTTAGCTTTGTAGCCGAGAAGCGTTGTTCTCAATTTCTTGATGTGTTATGAAAACTTTCGGTATATCTCACTTACAGGTACGTAACTAAGTCGTTCCGAAGAAGGAAACTTGCGTACATAGCGATCTTAGCTCTGTGTGCGAGAATCGTTGTTCCTCAATTTCCTTGATGTGTTATGAAAATTTTCGGCAAATCTCGCTTACAGGCACGTAACTAAGTCGTTCCGAACGAAGGAAACTTGCGTACATAGCGATCTTAGCTTGTGTGCCGAGAAGCGTTGTTCCTCAATTTCCTTGATGTGTTATGAAAATTTCGGCAAATCTCGCTTACAGGCACGTAACTAAGTCGTTCGAAAGAAGGAAACTTGCGTACATAGCGATCTTAGCTTTGTGTGCCGAGAAGCGTTGTTCCTCAATTTCCTTGATGTGTTATGAAAATTTCGGCAAATCTCGCTTACAGGCACGAACTAAGTCGTTCCGAAAGAAGGAAACTTGCGTACATAGCGATCTTAGCTCTGTGTGCCGAGAAGCGTTGTTCCACAATTTCCTTATGTGTTATGAAAACTTTCGGTATATCTCACTTACAGGTACGTAACTAAGTCGTTCCGAACGAAGAAACTTGCGTACATAGCGATCTTAGCTCTGTGTGGAGAATCGTTGTTCCTCAATTTCCTTGATGTGTTATGAAAATTTCGGCAAATCTCGCTTACGGCACGTAACTAGTCGTTCCGAACGAAAGAAACATGCGTACATAGCGATCATATCTCTGTGATTCGAGAAGCGTTGTTCCTCAATTTCCTTGATGTGTTACGAAAATTTTAGGCAAATCTCGCTTACAGGCACGTAACTAAGTCTTCCGAACGAAGGAAACTTGCGTCATAGCGATCTTAGCTCTGTGAGCCGAGAAGCGTTGTTCCTGAATTTCCTTGTTGTTATGAAAACTTTCGGTATATCTCACTTACAGTACGTAACTAAGTCGTTCCGAACGAATGAAACTTGCGTACATTGCGATCTTGCTCTGTGTGCCGAGAAGCGTTGTTCCACAATTTCCTTTATGTGTTATGAAAACTTTCAGTATATCACACTTACAGGTACGTAACTAAGTCGTTCCAAACGAACGAAACTTGCGTACATAGCGATCTTAGCTCTGTGTGTGAGAATCGTTGTTCCTCAATTTCCTTGATGTGTTATGAAAATTTACGGCAAATCTCGCTTACTGGCACGTAACTATGTCGTTCCGAATGAAGGAAACATACGTACATAGCGATCATATCTCTGTGATTCGAGAAGCGTTGTTCCTCAATTTCCTTGATGTGTTACGAAAATTTTAGGCAAATCTCGCTTACAGCACGAAACTAAGTCTTTCCAAACGAAGGAAACTTGCGTAAATAGCGATCTTAGCTCTGTGTGCCGAGAAGCGTTGTTCCACAATTTCCTTGATGTGTTATGACAATTTTCGGCAAATCTCGCTTACAGGCACGTAACTAAGTCGTTCCGAACGAAGGAAACTTGCGTACATAGCGATCTTAGCTCTGTGTGCCGAGAGCGTTGTTCCTCAATTTCCTTGATGTGTTATGAAAACTTTCGGTATATCTCACTTACAGGTACGTAACTAAGTCGTTCCGAACAAGGGAAACTTGCGTACATAGCGATCTTTGCTCTGTGTGCCGGGAAGCGTTGTTCCTCTATTTCCTTGATGTCTTATGAAAACTTTCGGCAAATCTCGCTTACAGGCACTGTTTAATAAAGACCCGAGGAATGTCTGGTTTCGGGGGTGTCGGGCCGAACAGTCAATGATACGCACACACAAAAAAATATGAGCCGCATTTCACAATTATTCTGGCGATGAGATCTCGCTTTATTCTAGTAATTACACTAAATCTTAATTCTAGGATCTTTAGCAATAGTTTTATAGTTTGTAATTGAGAATGACTGCGAAATCCGCCGAGGAATTAGAGAGAGGTTGCAAGAGAATATTACTACGATTTACAACGTACCGCGTGCTTCGCAAGATAACTGCGTACAAGTCCACGGTTTCCCGAGAAGGGATAGCGCACACCTCACGCGTGTATGATTCTTTACTTTGAGACTGTTATTTCCGGGAGATGACAATTACCGTTTAAGACAACCGAATTAGAGTTCACTTGAGCAGAGCCACGAGACTCTAAACCGAATATTCAGAGAGCGAAAACTGTTCTAAAGGTAACGTGCGTCACGATAGACCGGTACTCACGGAATGATCGAGGATTTCCGGAAGGGTCGATATCGACGCAGGAGCGCGGATTAGGTCCTGAGAGCGTGCTTATGATTGGGTGATAACATTGCGCGAGACTAGTTAGATTGATAGGACAGGCTGCGGGATTGGGTCACGGCCGTGAACAAGAGGAAAAAGGAAGAGAGAGAGAATGCTAGAGAGAAGGACTAGAGTAAGTGAGATGCCGGTGCAAAGATTGAGAAAAGGGAGCGATATTTCCTGAACATTCCGCCCGCCTTCTACAACAGCGTTGAAGAATTATGATCTTGATGATGGTGAGGCCGGATCAGTAGTTGATTGTCTTGTGAGTGAGGGTTGATCTGGTGTCATCGGAAGCACTGCTAACTTGGTGATAGGCCGCTTGAGTTCTGTGGTGGCCGTCTTGAGGGTGACCACTCTGCATAGACCGTCCGAACCAAGATGAAGTTGTGTGACCCGAGCAAGAGGCCATTTTGATGGAGGAATCTCTCATCCGTGAGAAGTACGAGAGAGCCGACCTTGATTTGCGTGGAGGGATGATGCCATTTTGATATTGCAAGCTGACGTTGAAGACATTCAGCTGACCAACGCGACC
Source organism: Formica selysi (assembly GCA_009859135.1). NCBI lineage: Eukaryota > Metazoa > Arthropoda > Insecta > Hymenoptera > Formicidae > Formica > Formica selysi. Next base: position 13,161 of record WHNR01000472.1, read on the forward strand.
AGAAGTGTTGGAGTTGCTGCTGAATGAGCTGCCACCGAGACAGCCTTGTGAGAGGCACTGAGGTGAGAGATGGCTCCGGAATTGTTGTTGGCGCTGCTCCGATGATGAAATGCCCGGGAGTGAGGGCTGCCAGGTCTTCCGGGTCATCTGACAGTGGGCACAATGGTCTAGAGTTGAGAACTGCCTCGATTTGGACCAGAAGAGTTGTAAGTTCTTCATAGGTTAGGGCAGTCTCGCCTATAGTCCGTCGTAGGTGATGCTTGACCGATTTGACTGGGCCTCCCATTTACCGCCGAAGTGGGGGGCTGCCGGGGGATTAAAGACCCAAGTGGTGCCGTCATGAGTTAGTAGCTGAGCGAGTTCCGAGAATTCCTTTGATCCGGCGTTGAATAACCGCCTAAGAGATGTATCTGCCCCGAGAAAATTGGTTCCACAGTCGCTAAATAGAGTTTGGCAGATACCTCGCCGTCCCGTTAACCGCCGATATGCTGCGATGAACCCCTCTGTAAAGTAGTCTGTCACTGCCTCCAGATGAACCGCCGACGTTGAGAAGCAAACAAAGATGGCTAACCAGCCTTTGTGACACTTAGCCCCTCGTCCTCGCCAAGTTTTGAGAGTGAGAGGGCCGGCGTAATCAACCCCTGTGTTGAGGAAAGGACGAGATGGCGAAATGCGAGATGATGGCAGTTGACCCATGAGTTGCTGTGCCCTTACGCCACGTTGTCGAGCACACCGAACGCAGCGGAGAATGTGAGATCTTACTGGGGCTCGGCCACCAACGATCCAGTAAGCCTGGCGAAGATATGTCAAGGTTACCTGAGTTCCGCCGTGAAGAGTCCTTAGATGAGCGTCCGATATAATGAGTTGAGACAGATATGAATCCCGTGGCAAGATGGCTGGGTGCTTGCATTCAGGGTCCAATTGAGACTGTCTGAGTCGGCCTCCGATTCTGAGGATGCCCGAATGATCGATGAAGGCCGTAAACTTGGCGAGAGGATGAGACCTTGACAAGTGTGCTCCGCTTGAGATTATTGTCAGTTCAGATGAGAAGTAAGCCAATTGGACAGACCGGATCCAATATAGTCGTGAACTTTCGAGGTCTGCAGGTGTGAGTGGGGTGGCCAGAGAGGACTGTGGTATACCTTTGAGGATCGCGCAACACCGTTGACAGAGAGCAGTGATCCGAAGAAGCCGTATGAGTGATGAGTAACGATAGAGGAGTTCCCAGAGGTGGTGTTGCTTTGCCGTTGAGGAGGTGAGAAGAAGACCGGGCCGTTCCTCTAGAGTCGCCGCCAAATCCGGCTGAGATGCCATGCTTGGCCAATGTTGAGGAGGCTGTGCTAACCATGAGGGACCGTTCCACCAAAGATGATGCCGAGAGAGTTGAGCGGAAGAGAGGCCGCGAGAAGCACAGTCGGCTGGGTTCTCCTTGCCGGGAATAAACCGCCAATGGCCTTGAGGTACGCGTTCTTGAATTGCCGCCACTCGATTACGAACGAAGTCTTTCCAACGAGAGGGATGACTGTTTATCCAGGTGAGCGATACCGAAGAGTCCGTCCACAAGTAGATTGGTATCTCCGCGAGTTCTAGTGTTCGTTGAACATAGCTGATGAGACGAGAGAGTAGAACCGCTGCCGTGAGTTCCAGTCGGGGAATGGTGAGCCTTTTGAGAGGTGCGATCTTGGTTTTGGCGCACACTAGCGTGATGATTGGCTCCGTTGGATGAGAAATGACCTTGATATAAACCGCAGCCGCCATGGCGAGTTGCGAAGCATCCGAGAATCCATGAAGCTCGACCATGGTTGACGGCGTGAGAGACAGCCACCGGGGAATCGTGATGGAAGTCAGGTCAGACAGCTCTGAACGTAAGTGCGTCCACCGATGTCGAAGTTGCGGCGAGAGGCAGTCATCCCAGCCGACTTTTTCTAGCCACAGTTCCTGGATGAGCACCTTAGCTCTGATGATTACCGGAGATAGGAATCCCAGAGGATCAAATATTTGCGCTACTTCTGAGAGTATAGTCCGTTTGGTGATAACGGGCCGGTTGGAGGCCTTGCACGAGAAGACGAACTGATCAGAGTGAGGATGCCATGTGAGTCCCAAAATTTTGTCTTGAGCGTCATCAAACGAGTGCGGCATCGCGGCGGTGATGTCCGTAGGAAGAGCCTGGAGTAGTTCAGGATGATTGCTCTGCCACTTCGCCAGAGGAAAGCCGCCCGCCTTGCAGAGGTTCACTAGTTGGTGAGCGATGGAAGTCAGCTCCGAGAGAGTATCGGCACCTCCACAGATGTCGTCAACATACCTGCCCTTGAAAAGAGGAGCGACCGCCAGGGGGTAGTTCCTACCTTCGTCTTCAACTAATTGGAGGAGGACGCGAACAGCCAAGAAGGGAGCTGATCGGGTGCCATATGTGACCGTCGTGAGTTGGTACGGAATGATGTTGAGCTGATCATCTACCCAGAGGATCCGTTGGAGACCCCAATCGTCCGGATGAACTTGAATTTGGCGGAACATTTTGGTGATATCAGTGATAAAAATGTACCGGTGTCGTCGCACCCAGAGTAAGATATCTGAGATGTCTGCTTGGAGTTTTGCACCCGTGTGCAGAATATCGTTGAGAGAAGATCCCGTACTGGTGAGGCTGGATCCGTTAAACACCACTCGTAGTTTTGTGGTAATGCTGTCATCCTTGAGAACTCCATGGTGAGAGAGGTAGAACACCGGTGATGGCTCTGGAGAGGAAGGGGGAACCCTGACCATGTGCTGGAGCTCTTCGTACTCCAGAATGAATGATGAGTACAGATTCTGATAGATAGAGTCCGTTGAGAGGCGCCGTAGTGTTCGCTGCAAGCAACGTTGGGCAGTTGACCGTGACTCCCCTAGTTGACTTGCCTGTAATTTGAGAGGGAGCCGTACGACATAACGCCCCGCACGATCTCGTGAATGCGTGGCCTTGAATTGAGTTTCACACTCCTCTTCGTCAGGGTTGATCTGAGTGGTGGAGGATGAAGGGACCTCTTCTTGTATCCAGAACTTCGTGAGGAGGTCGTGAAGCTCATGATCCACTGCGACATGATGAGAACTATGAGCTGAGGCAGTACGTGACGAGGTCGGGCCGAGAACAATCCATCCGAAAATAGTACGTTGAGCTATGGGTTCCTCCTCAGACCTTTTGATGATGTCGGGCTGGATGAACAGCCCGTAGGAGTCAGCACCGAGGATCAAGTCTATAGGTCCGGGGGTGAGGAAATCTGGATCCGCCAGCTGGAGCCCGCGAAGGTGAGGCCAACTATATTCTGCTGTCGCTATGGACGGGAGTGATGTTGTTAGATTCTTGAGGATGTAGGCAGTAACGTTGATGGATTGCGAAGAGTAAACTGAGTGAAGGGTGAGCGGAACGACACCCCGAGTTCGCTCCGACTGAGATCCTCCGATACCGATGATAGGGATAGAGGCGTGCCGTCGAGGTATCTGGAGAGTTGAGATGAGTTGCCCGGAAGCAAAGGTGAGTTCAGACCCGGGATCGATGAGCATCCTTACCGAGTGAGGAGAGCCGCAAGGTGATCTGATGGTAGCGCAACAAGTAGCGAGTAAAATTGCCGGGCGAGTGAGAATTACCGAGTGAGATTGAGAGAGGACAGAGTGCGAGAGTCACTCTGAAGCCGATGTGCTGGTGCTCTTGAATGGTGAGGCCGGCGCCGACGTCTGCGTAGCCGTGGTTGATGGTGTCGCCTTATCTTGCATCGTTGACCGTGGGGGAGGTTGACTGTCCATGTGAATCATCGTGTGATGCTTGTTGCCGCATTCTCTGCACCTCTTCAGATTTTGACAGGCGACTGCGTTATGCCTGCCCAAGCAATTAAAGCAGAGGCGCTTATCGATTACGATGTTTCGCCGTAGATGAGCAGACATATCTCTGAAACGAGGGCAAGTGACAATGTAATGAGAGCCAGAGCACAGTGCACATTCGGAAGTTTCCGAGATCCCAGAGGGGGGTGAGATGGCCACATGAGCGGTGGCCGCCGATGTCTTGATGGTCTGTCGTAGTGGCGAGGGAGCTGGTCTTGGTGCTGGAGAGGAGCTCGAGGTTCCGAACTCCATACTCTCCATGGCTCGGGCGCGCCCAGTGAGAAATGTGCGAATGTCCTTGTATGAAGGGGGGTCCGTGGTGGAGCCAAGCTTGACTTCCCAGGCCTCTCGAGTGCTTGGGTCGAGTCGCTGGACGATGAGGTGGACCAAGAGATGATCCCAGTGTTGAACGGGAGCTCCGAGAGACTCCAAGGCATTGAGCGCTTCCGTTGTGGTGTTGAGAAGAGAGTTGAGCTCCTTGGCCGACCGCTGTGAGATGGTCTTGGTGCGGAATAATCGATCCACCTGAGCCGAAATGAGAAGTCGCTTATTTTCATACCGATTAACGAGAAGGTCCCAGGCTGACGCGAACGCGTCCTCAGAAACCGGCAAATTGGAGATTAGCTGAGCGGCTTCGCCCAAGAGACTAGTCCGGAGGTAGTGCATTTTCTCCACGTTTGATATCTCCGCATTCCGTCCAACCAAGGAGGAGAAGAGATCATGAAAGGGCCTCCACGCTGAGAAGTCACCGGAGAATTGTGGAAGAGTGATCTCCGGAAGATGACGTCGCTCTGATGTCTGACCGCCAATTGAGAAGTTGGCTAGCTGTGAGCCCGACAGAGGGTGAGCCCGTTCCTTCTCTTCAATCTGCATGAGTAATGTCGGCATAATATAGAAGACATTGATCGTATACCCTTTTCTTGAAATAATCGTGATCCAGGAGGAGCTCCGCTTTGGATTCCGCCATCCGTTCGTGAGTGGCTTCGAACTTTTGCCAGTTGTTATCGATGAGTCGAGTTTCACCTTGAGCATTTGAAGTTGAAGAGTGGGGAACGTCGGTTCCTTACACTTGAGAGCCACCGACTTGATGTACGTTTGCCGATTCATTTGCAGAGAGATTTTCGCTTCGAGGTTGGACATGATGATGGATGAACTCGCCGTTACCGCTGAGAATACCACTCGAAGTGACCCACAAGAGAGAAAGAGAAGTTCCGACAGACGATGAGAATATCCGAAAAATGCGAGAGAGAGGTCCGTATACCGCGCACGAGCTCTCAATGTCCGAGTGAGAGAGAAGGCGCTAACGATTATAGAGACCGGTGACCGGTCGTCGTATATTCACAAAATGGCCGAAGACTGTCAAAGGAGCGAGAGAGAACACCGTATACGCAGCGAGGATCCGTTGCCGAGCGCCCGAATCCGTCCGGGCGTCGCCGGACACGCACGAGTAACCGAGCGCGACGGATGTCAGAGAGAGAGAGTGAGAGCGCACTACGGGCGGCGACGATCGCTTGCCGAGCGCCCGAATCCGTCCGGGCGTTGCCGAACACGCACGAGTAACCGAGCGCGACGGATGTCAGAGAGAGAGAGTGAGAGCGCACTACGGGCGGCGACGATCGCTTGCCGAGCGCCCGAATCCGTCCGGGCGTCGCCGAACACGCACGAGTAACCGAGCGCGACAGATGTCAGAGAGAGAGAGAGTGAGAGCGCACTACGGGAGGCGACGATCGCTTGCCGAGCGCCCGAGTCCGTCCGAGCGTCGCCGAACACGCCCGAAGAGGATCGTTCTCGAACTTTCGCCGGTAGCACGTGGAAGCACACACTATTTTCCAAATCCGCACACAGAATTCACCTTGAGATGTTCGTTACCGCACCCACCGATCCGGCTCGAAGGACCAAAAAATGTTTAATAAAGATCCGAGGAATGTCTGGTTTCGGGGGTGTCGGGCCGAACAGTCAATGATACGCACACACAAAAAAATATGAGCCGCATTTCACAATTATTCTGGCGATGAGATCTCGCTTTATTCTAGTAATTACACTAAATCTTAATTCTAGGATCTTTAGCAATAGTTTTATAGTTTGTAATTGAGAACGACTGCGAAATCCGCCGAGGAATTAGAGAGAGGTTGCAAGAGAATATTACTTCGATTTACAACGTACCGCGTGTTTCGCAAGATAACTGCGTACAAGTCCACGGTTTCCCGAGAAGGGATAGCGCACACCTCACGCGTGTATGATTCTTTACTTTGAGACTGTTAATTTTTGGGAGATGACAATTACCGTTTAAGACAACCGAATTAGAGTTCACTTGAGCAGAGCCACGAGACTCTAAACCGAATATTCAGAGAGCGAAAACTGTTCTAAAGGTAACGTGCGTCACGATAGACCGGTACTCACGGAATGATCGGGGATTTCCGGAAGGGTCGACATCGACGCAGGAGCGCGGATTAGGTCCTGAGAGCGTGCTTATGATTGGGTGATAACATTGCGCGAGACTAGTTAGATTGATAGGACAGGCTGCGGGATTGGGTCACGGCCGCGAACAAGAGGAAAAAGGAAGGGAGAGAGAATGCTAGAGAGAAGGACTAGAGTAAGTGAGATGCCGGTGCAAAGATTGAGAAAAGGGAGCGATATTTTCTGAACAGGCACGTAACTAAGTCGTTCCGAACAAAGGAAACTTGCGTACATAGCGATCTTAGCTCTGTGTGCCGAGAAGCGTTGTTCCCCAATTTCCTTGATGTGTTAAGAAAATTTTCGGCAAATCTCGCTTACAGGCACGTAACTAAGTCGTTCCGAACGAAGGAAACTTGCGTACATAGCGATCTTAGCTCTGTGTGCCGAGAAGCGTTGTACCTCAATTTCCTTGATCTGTTATAAAAACTTTCGGTATATCTCACTTACAGGTACGTAACTGTGTCGTTCCGAAAGAAGGAAACTTGCGTACATAGCGATCTTAGCTCTGTGTGCCGAGAAGCGTTTTTCCTCAATTTCCTTTATGTGTTATGAAAACTTTCGGTATATTACACTTACAGGTACGTAACTAAGTCGTTCCGAACGAAGGAAACTTGCGTACATAGCGATCTTAGCTCTGTGTGTCGAGAATCGTTGTTCCTCAATTTCCTTGATGTGTTATGAAAATTTTCGGCAAATCTCGCTTACTGGCACGTAACTATGTCGATCCGAACGAAGGAAACTTGCGTACATAGCGATCTTAGCTCTGTGTGCCGAGAAACGTTGTTCCTCAATTTCCTTGATGTGTTATGGAAATTTTCGGCAAATTTCGCTTACAGGCACGTAACTAAGTCTTTACCAACGAAGGAGACTTGAGTACATAGCGATCATATCTCTGTGGGTCGAGAAGCGTTGTTCCTCCATTTCTTTGATGTGTTATGAAAATTTTCGGCAAATCTCGCTTACAGGCACGTAACTAAGTGGTCCCGAACGAAGGAAACTTGCGTACATAGCGATCTTAGCTCTGTGTGCCGAGAAGCGTTGATCCACAATTTCCTTTATGTGTTATGAAAACTTTCGGTATATCACACTTACAGGTACGTAAATAAGTCGTTCCGAACGAAGGAAACTTGCGTACATAGCGATCTTAGCTCTGTGTGTTGAGAATCGTTGTTCCTCAATTTCCTTGATGTGTTATGAAAATTTACGGCAAATCTCGCTTACTGGCACGTAACTATGTCGTTCCGAACGAAGGAAACTAGCGTACATAGCGATCATATCTCTGTGATTCGAGAAACGTTGTTCCTCAATTTCCTTTATGTGTTACGAAAATTTTAGGCAAATCTCGCTTACAGGCAGTAACTAAGTCTTTCCGAACGAAGGAAACTTGCGTACATAGCGATCTTAGCTCTGTGAGCGAGAAGCGTTGTTCCTCATTTCCTGATGTGTTATGAAAATTTCGGCAAATCTCGCTTACAGGCACGTAACTAAGTCTTCCGAACGAAGGAAACTTGCGTACATAGCGATCTTAGCTCTGTGTGCGAGAAGCGTTGTTCCTCAATTTCCTTGATGTGTTATGAAAACTTTCGGTATATCTCACTTACAGGTACGTAACTAAGTCGTTCCGAACGAAGGAAACTTGCGTACATAGCGATCTTAGCTCTGTGTGCCGAGAAGCGTTGTTCCTCAATTTCCTTGATGTGTTATGAAAATTTCGGCAAATCTCCTTACAGGACGTAACTAAGTCGTTCCGAACGAAGGAAACTTGCGTACATAGCGATCTTAGCTCTGTGTGCCGAGAAGCGTTGTTCCTCAATTTCCTTGATGTGTTATGAAATTTTCGGCAAATCTCGCTTACAGGCACGTAACTAAGTCTTCCGAACGAAGGAAACTTGCGTACATAGCGATCTTAGCTCTGTGAGCCGAGAAGCGTTGTTCCTCATTTCCTTGATGTGTTATGAAAATTTCGGAAATCTCGCTTACAGGCACGTAACTAAGTCGTTCCGAACGAAGGAAACTTGCGTACATAGCGATCTTAGCTCTGTGTGCCGAGAAGCGTTGTTCCTCATTTCCTTGATGTGTTATGAAAACTTTCGGTATATCTCACTTACAGGTACGTAACTAAGTCGTTCCGAACGAAGGAAACTTGCGTACATAGCGATCTTAGCTCTGTGTGCCGAGAAGCGTTGTTCCTCTATTTCCTTGATGTGTTATGAAAATTTTCGGCAAATCTCGCTTACAGGCACGTAACTAAGTCGTTCCGAACGAAGGAAACTTGCGTACATAGCGATCTTAGCTTGTGTGCCGAGAAGCGTTGTTCTCAATTCCTTGATTGTTATGAAAACTTTCGGTATATCTCACTTACAGGTACGTACTAAGTCGTTCCGAACGAAGGAAACTTGCGTACATAGCGATCTTAGCTTGTGTGCCGAGAAGCGTTGTTCCTCAATTTCCTTGATGTGTTATGAAATTTTCGGAAATCTCGCTTACAGGCACGTAACTAAGTCGTTCCGAAAGAAGGAAACTTGCGTACATAGCGATCTTAGCTCTGTGAGCCGAGAAGCGTTGTTCCTGAATTTCCTTGATTTGTTATGAAAACTTTTGGTATATCTCACTTACAGATACGTAACTAAGTCGTTCCGAAGGAAGGAAACTTGCGTACATAGCGATCTTAGCTCTGTGTGCCGAGAAGCGTTGTTCCTCAATTTCCTTGATGTGTTATGATAATTTTCGGCAAATCTCGCTTACAGGCACGTAACAAGTCGTTCCGAAAGAAGGAAACTTGCGTACTTAACGATCTTAGCTCTGTGTGCCGAGAAGCGTTGTTTCTCAATTTCCTTGATGTGTTATGGAAATTTTCGGAAATCTCGCTTAAGGCACGTAACTAAGTCGTTCCGAACGAGGAAACTTGTGTACATAGCGATCTTAGCTCTGTGTGCCGAAAGCGTTGTTCCTCATTTCCTTGATGTGTTATGAAAATTTCGGCAAATCTCGCTTACAGGCACGTAACTAAGTCGTTCCGAACGAAGGAAACTTGCGTACATAGCGATCTTAGCTCTGTGTGCCGAGAAGCGTTGTTCCTCAATTTCCTTGATTGTTATGAAAACTTTTCGGTATATCTCACTTACAGGTACGTAACTAAGTCGTTCCGAACGAAGGAAACTTGCGTACATAGCGATCTTAGCTCTGTGTGCCGAGAAGCGTTGTTCCTCAATTTCCTTGATGTGTTATGAAAATTTTCGGCAAATCTCGCTTACAGGCACGTAACTAAGTCGTTCCGAAGAAGGAAACTTGCGTACATAGCGATCTTAGCTCTGTGTGCCGAGAAGCGTTGTTCCTCAATTTCCTTGATGTGTTATGAAAATTTTCGGCAAATCTCGCTTACAGGCACGTAACTAAGTCGTTCCGAACGAAGGAAACTTGCGTACATAGCGATCTTAGCTCTGTGTGCCGAGAAGCGTTGTTCCTCATTTCCTTGATGTGTTATGAAAATTTTCGGCAAATCTCGCTTACAGGCACGTAACTAAGTCGTTCCGAACGAAGGAAACTTGCGTACATAGCGATCTTAGCTCTGTGTGCCGAGAAGCGTTGTTCCTCAATTTCCTTGATGTGTTATGAAAATTTCGGTATATCTCACTTACAGGTACGTAACTAAGTCGTTCCGAACGAAGGAAACTTGCGTACATAGCGATCTTAGCTCTGTGTGCCGAGAAGCGTTGTTCCTCAATTTCCTTGATGTGTTATGAAAATTTTCGGCAAATCTCGCTTACAGGCACGTAACTAAGTCGTTCCGAACGAAGGAAACTTGCGTACATAGCGATCTTAGCTCTGTGTGCCGAGAAGCGTTGTTCCTCAATTTCCTTGATGTGTTATGAAAACTTTCGGTATATCTCACTTACAGGTACGTAACTAAGTCGTTCCGAACGAAGGAAACTTGCGTACATAGCGATCTTAGCTCTGTGTGCCGAGAAGCGTTGTTCCTCAATTTCCTTGATGTGTTATGAAAATTTCGGTATATCTCACTTACAGGTACGTAACTAAGTCGTTCCGAACGAAGGAAACTTGCGTACATAGCGATCTTAGCTCTGTGTGCCGAGAAGCGTTGTTCCTCAATTTCCTTGATTGTTATGAAAATTTTCGGCAAATCTCGCTTACAGGTACGTACTAAGTCGTTCCGAACGAAGGAAACTTGCGTACATAGCGATCTTAGCTCTGTGTGCCGAGAAGCGTTGTTCCTCAATTTCCTTGATGTGTTATGAAAATTTTCGGCAATCTCGCTTACAGGTACGTAACTAAGTCGTTCCGAACGAAGGAAACTTGCGTACATAGCGATCTTAGCTCTGTGTGCCGAGAAGCGTTGTTCCTCAATTTCCTTGATGTGTTATGAAAATTTTCGGCAATCTCGCTTACAGGCACGTAACTAAGTCGTTCCGAACGAAGGAAACTTGCGTACATAGCGATCTTAGCTCTGTGTGCCGAGAAGCGTTGTTCCTCAATTTCCTTGATGTGTTATGAAAACTTTCGGTATATCTCACTTACAGGCACGTAACTAAGTCGTTCCGAACGAAGGAACTTGCGTACATAGCGATCTTAGCTCTGTGTGCCGAGAAGCGTTGTTCCTCAATTTCCTTGATGTGTTATGAAAACTTTCGGTATATCTCACTTACAGGTACGTAACTATGTCGTTCCGAACGAAGGAAACTTGCGTACATAGCGATCTATCTCTGTGTTCGAGAAGCGTTGTTCCTCAATTTCCTTGATGTGTTACGAAATTTTCGGCAAATCTCGCTTACAGGCACGTAACTAAGTCTTTCCGAACGAAGGAAACTTGCGTACATAGCGATCTTACTCTGTGAGTCGAGAAGCGTTGTTCCTCATTTCCTTGATGTGTTATGAAAACTTTCGGTATATCTCACTTACAGGTACGTAACTAAGTCGTTCCGAACGAAGGAAACTTGCGTACATAGCGATCTTAGCTCTGTGTGCCGAGAAGCGTTGTTCCTCAATTTCCTTGATGTGTTATGAAATTTTCGGTAATCTCGCTTACAGGCACGTAACTAAGTCGTTCCGAACGAGGAAACTTGCGTACATAGCGATCTTAGCTCTGTGTGCCGAGAAGCGTTGTTCCTCAATTTCCTTGATGTGTTATGAAAACTTTCGGTATATCTCACTTACAGGTACGTAACTAAGTCGTTCCGAACGAAGGAAACTTGCGTACATAGCGATCTTAGCTCTGTGTGCCGAGAAGCGTTGTTCCTCAATTTCCTTGATGTGTTATGAAAATTTTCGGCAAATCTCGCTTACAGGCACGTAACTAAGTCTTTCCGAACGAAGGAAACTTGCGTACATAGCGATCTTATCTCTGTGAGTCGAGAAGCGTTGTTCCTCATTTCCTTGATGTGTTATGAAAACTTTCGGTATATCTCATTACAGGTACGTAACTAAGTCGTTCCGAACGAAGGAAACTTGCGTCATAGCGATCTTAGCTCTGTGTGCCGAGAAGCGTTGTTCCTCATTTCCTTGATGTGTTATGAAAATTTTCGGCAAATCTCGCTTACAGGCACGTAACTAAGTCGTTCCGAACGAAGGAAACTTGCGTCATAGCGATCTTAGCTCTGTGAGCCGAGAAGCGTTGTTCCTAATTTCCTTGTTCTGTTATGAAAACTTTCGGTATATCTCACTTACAGATACGTAACTAAGTCGTTCCGAACGAATGAAACTTGCGTACATTGCGATCTTTGCTCTGTGTGCCGAGAAGCGTTGTTCCTCATTTCCTTGATGTGTTATGAAAATTTTCGGTATATCTCGCTTACAGGCACGTAATTAATCGTTCCGAACGAAGGAAACTTGCGTACATAGCGATCTTAGCTCTGTGTGCCGAGAAGCGTTGTTCCTCAATTTCCTTGATGTGTTATGAAAACTTTCGGTATATCTCACTTACAGGTACGTAACTAAGTCGTTCCGAACGAAGGAAACTTGCGTACATAGCGATCTTAGCTCTGTGTGCCGAGAAGCGTTGCTCCTCAATTTCCTTGATGTGTTATGAAAACTTTCGGTATATCTCACTTACAGGTACGTAACTAAGTCGTTCCGAACGAAGGAAACTTGCGTACATAGCGATCTTAGCTCTGTGTGCCGAGAAGCGTTGTTCCTCAATTTCCTTGATGTGTTATGAAATTTTCGGCAAATCTCGCTTACAGGCACGTAACTAAGTCGTTCCGAACGAAGGAAACTTGCGTACATAGCGATCTTATCTCTGTGTGCCGAGAAGCGTTGTTCCTCAATTTCCTTGATGTGTTATGAAATCTTTCGGTATATCTCACTTACAGGTACGTAACTAAGTCGTTCCGAACGAAGGAAACTTGCGTACATAGCGATCTTAGCTCTGTGTGCCGAGAAGCGTTGTTCCCAATTTCCTTTATGTGTTATGAAAACTTTCGGTATATCTCACTTACAGGTACGTAACTAAGTCGTTCCGAACGAAGGAAACTTGCGTACATAGCGATCTTAGCTCTGTGTGCCGAGAAGCGTTGTTCCTCAATTTCCTTGATGTGTTATGAAAATTTTCGGCAAATCTCGCTTACAGGCACGTAACTAAGTCGTTCCGAACGAAGGAAACTTGCGTACATAGCGATCTTAGCTCTGTGAGCCGAGAAGCGTTGTTCCTGAATTTCCTTGTTCTGTTATGAAAACTTTCGGTATATCTCACTTACAGATACGTAACTAAGTCGTTCCGAACGAAGGAAACTTGCGTACATAGCGATCTTAGCTCTGTGTGCCGAGAAGCGTTGTTCCTCAATTTCCTTGATGTGTTATGAAAACTTTCGGTATATCTCGCTTACAGGCACGTAACTAAGTCGTTCCGAACGAAGGAAACTTGCGTACATAGCGATCTTAGCTCTGTGTGCCGAGAAGCGTTGTTCCTCAATTTCCTTGATGTGTTATGAAAACTTTCGGTATATCTCACTTACAGGTACGTAACTAAGTCGTTCCGAACGAAGGAAACTTGCGTACATAGCGATCTTAGCTCTGTGTGCCGAGAAGCGTTGTTCCTCAATTTCCTTGATGTGTTATGAAAATTTTCGGCAAATCTCGCTTACAGGCACGTAACTAAGTCGTTCCGAACGAAGGAAACTTGCGTACATAGCGATCTTAGCTCTGTGAGCCGAGAAGCGTTGTTCCTCAATTTCCTTGTTGTTATGAAAACTTTCGGTATATCTCACTTACAGATACGTAACTAAGTCGTTCCGAACGAAGGAAACTTGCGTACATAGCGATCTTAGCTCTGTGTGCCGAGAAGCGTTGTTCCTCAATTTCCTTGATGTGTTATGAAAATTTTCGGTAAATCTCGCTTACAGGCACGTAACTAAGTCGTTCCGAACGAAGGAAACTTGCGTACATAGCGATCTTAGCTCTGTGTGCCGAGAAGCGTTGTTCCTCAATTTCCTTGATGTGTTATGAAAACTTTCGGTATATCTCACTTACAGGTACGTAACTAAGTCGTTCCGAACGAAGGAAACTTGCGTACATAGCGATCTTAGCTCTGTGTGCCGAGAAGCGTTGTTCCTCAATTTCCTTGATGTGTTATGAAAACTTTCGGTATATCTCACTTACAGGTACGTAACTAAGTCGTTCCGAACGAAGGAAACTTGCGTACATAGCGATCTTAGCTCTGTGTGCCGAGAGCGTTGTTCCTCAATTTCCTTGATGTGTTATGATAATTTTCGGCAAATCTCGCTTACAGGCACGTAACTAAGTCGTTCCGAACGAAGGAAACTTGCGTACATAGCGATCTTAGCTCTGTGTGCCGAGAAGCGTTGTTCCTCAATTTCCTTGATGTGTTATGAAATCTTTCGGTATATCTCACTTACAGGTACGTAACTAAGTCGTTCCGAACGAAGGAAACATGCGTACATAGCGATCTTAGCTCTGTGTGCCGAGAAGCGTTGTTCCTCAATTTCCTTGATGTGTTATGAAAACTTTCGGTATATCTCACTTACAGGTACGTAACTAAGTCGTTCCGAACGAAGGAAACTTGCGTACATAGCGATCTTAGCTCTGTGTGTCGAGAAGCGTTGTTCCTCAATTTCCTTGATGTGTTATGAAATTTTCGGCAAATCTCGCTTACAGGCACGTAACTAAGTCGTTCCGAACGAAGGAAACTTGCGTACATAGCGATCTTAGCTCTGTGAGCCGAGAAGCGTTGTTCCTAATTTCCTTGTTTGTTATGAAAACTTTCGGTATATCTCACTTACAGATACGTAACTAAGTCGTTCCGAACGAAGGAAACTTGCGTACATTGCGATCTTAGCTCTGTTGCCGAGAAGCGTTGTTCCTCAATTTCCTTGATGTGTTATGAAAACTTTCGGTATATCTCGCTTACAGGCACGTAACTAATCGTTCCGAACGAAGGAAATTTGCGTACATAGCGATCTTAGCTCTGTGTGCCGAGAAGCGTTGTTCCTCAATTTCCTTGATGTGTTATGAAAACTTTCGGTATATCTCACTTACAGGTACGTAACTAAGTCGTTCCGAACGAAGGAAACTTGCGTACATAGCGATCTTAGCTCTGTGTGCCGAGAAGCGTTGTTCCTCAATTTCCTTGATGTGTTATGATAATTTTCGGCAAATCTCGCTTACAGGCACGTAACTAAGTCGTTCCGAACGAAGGAAACTTGCGTACATAGCGATCTTAGCTCTGTGTGCCGAGAAGCGTTGTTCCTCAATTTCCTTGATGTGTTATGAAAACTTTTCGGTATATCTCACTTACAGGTACGTAACTAAGTCGTTCCGAACGAAGGAAACTTGCGTACATAGCGATCTTAGCTCTGTGTGCCGAGAAGCGTTGTTCCTCAATTTCCTTGATGTGTTATGAAATTTCGGTATATCTCACTTACAGGTACGTAACTAAGTCGTTCCGAACGAAGGAAACTTGCGTACATAGCGATCTTAGCTCTGTGTGCCGAGAAGCGTTGTTCCTCAATTTCCTTGATGTGTTATGAAAATTTCGGTAAATCTCGCTTACAGGCACGTAACTAAGTCGTTCCGAACGAAGGAAACTTGCGTACATAGCGATCTTAGCTCTGTGTGCCGAGAAGCGTTGTTCCTCAATTTCCTTGATGTGTTATGAAAACTTTCGGTATATCTCACTTACAGGTACGTAACTAAGTCGTTCCGAACGAAGGAAACTTGCGTACATAGCGATCTTAGCTCTGTGTGCCGAGAAGCGTTGTTCCTCAATTTCCTTGATGTGTTATGAAATTTTCGGTAATCTCGCTTACAGGCACGTAACTAAGTCGTTCCGAACGAAGGAAACTTGCGTACATAGCGATCTTAGCTCTGTGTGCCGAGAAGCGTTGTTCCTCAATTTCCTTGATGTGTTATGAAAACTTTCGGTATATCTCACTTACAGGTACGTAACTAAGTCGTTCCGAACGAAGGAAACTTGCGTACATAGCGATCTTAGCTCTGTGTGCCGAGAAGCGTTGTTCCTCAATTTCCTTGATGTGTTATGAAAACTTTCGGTATATCTCACTTACAGGTACGTAACTAAGTCGTTCCGAACGAAGGAAACTTGCGTACATAGCGATCTTAGCTCTGTGTGCCGAGAAGCGTTGTTCCTCAATTTCCTTGATGTGTTATGAAATTTTCGGAAATCTCGCTTACAGGCACGTAACTAAGTCGTTCCGAAAGAAGGAAACTTGCGTACATAGCGATCTTAGCTCTGTGTGCCGAGAAGCGTTGTTCCTCAATTTCCTTGATGTGTTATGAAAACTTTCGGTATATCTCACTTACAGGTACGTAACTAAGTCGTTCCGAACGAAGGAAACTTGCGTACATAGCGATCTTAGCTCTGTGTGCCGAGAAGCGTTGTTCCTCAATTTCCTTGATGTGTTATGAAAACTTTCGGTATATCTCACTTACAGGTACGTAACTAAGTCGTTCCGAACGAAGGAAACTTGCGTACATAGCGATCTTAGCTCTGTGTGCGAGAATCGTTGTTCCTCAATTTCCTTGATGTGTTATGAAAATTTTCGGCAAATCTCGCTTACAGGCACGTAACTAAGTCGTTCCGAACGAAGGAAACTTGCGTACATAGCGATCTTAGCTCTGTGTGCCGAGAAGCGTTGTTCCTCAATTTCTTTGATGTGTTATGAAAACTTTCGGTATATCTCACTTACAGGTACGTAACTAAGTCGTTCCGAACAAGGAAACTTGCGTACATAGCGATCTTAGCTCTGTGTGCCGAGAAGCGTTGTTCTA
>WHNR01000473.1:0-29484 GCA_009859135.1 Formica selysi
GGGAAATTGAGGAACAAAACGCTTCTCGGCACACAGAGCTAAGATCGCTATGTACGCAAGTTTCCTTCGTTCGGAACGACTTAGTTACGTACCTGTAAGTGAGATATACCGAAAGTTTTCATAACACATCAAGGAAATTGAGGAACAACGCTTCTCGGCACACAGAGCTAAGATCGCTATGTACGCAAGTTTCTCTTCGTTCGGAACGACTTAGTTACGTGCCTGTAAGTGAGATATGCCGAAAATTTTCATAACACATCAAGGAATTGAGGAACAACGCTTCTCGGCACACAGAGCTAAGATCGCTATGTACGCAAGTTTCCTTCGTTCGGAACGACTTTAGTTACGTGCCTGTAAGCGAGATTTGCCGAAATTTTCATAACACATCAAGGAAATTGAGGAACAACGCTTCTCGGCACACAGAGCTAAGATCGCTATGTACGCAAGTTTCCTTCGTTCGGAACGACTTAGTTACGTGCCTGTAAGCGAGATTTGCCGAAAATTTTCATAACACATCATCAGGAAATTGAGGAACAACGCTTCTCGGCACACAGAGCTAAGATCGCTATGTACGCAAGTTTCCTTCGTTCGGAACGACTTAGTTACGTACCTGTAAGTGAGATATACCGAAAGTTTTCATAACACATCAAGGAAATTGAGGAACAACGCTTCTCGGCACACAGAGCTAAGATCGCTATGTACGCAAGTTTCCTTCGTTCGGAACGACTTAGTTACGTACCTGTAAGTGAGATATACCGAAAGTTTTCATAACACATCAAGGAAATTGAGGAACAACGCTTCTCGGCACACAGAGCTAAGATCGCTATGTACGCAAGTTTCCTTCGTTCGGACGACTTAGTTACGTACCTGTAAGTGAGATATACCGAAAGTTTTCATAACACATCAAGGAAATTGAGGAACAACGCTTCTCGGCACACAGAGCTAAGATCGCTATGTACGCAAGTTTCCTTCGTTCGGAACGACTTAGTTACGTGCCTGTAAGCGAGATTTGCCGAAATTTTTCATAACACATCAAGGAAATTGAGGAACAACGCTTCTCGGCACACAGAGCTAAGATCGCTATGTACGCAAGTTTCCTTCGTTCGGAACGACTTAGTTACGTGCCTGTAAGCGAGATTTGCCGAAAATTTTCATACACATCAAGGAAATTTGGAACAACGCTTCTCGGCACACAGAGCTAAGATCGCTATGTACGCAAGTTTCCTTCGTTCGGAACGACTTAGTTACGTGCCTGTAAGTGAGATATACAAAGTTTTCATAACACATCAAGGAAATTGAGGAACAACGCTTCTCGGCACACAGAGCTAAGATCGCTATGTACGCAAGTTTCCTTCGTTCGGAACGACTTAGTTACGTACCTGTAAGTGAGATATACCGAAAGTTTTCATAACACATCAAGGAAATTGAGGAACAACGCTTCTCGGCACACAGAGCTAAGATCGCTATGTACGCAAGTTTCCTTCGTTCGGAACGACTTAGTTACGTGCCTGTAAGTGAGATTTGCCGAAAATTTTCATAACACATCAAGGAAATTGAGGAACAACGCTTCTCGGCACACAGAGCTAAGATCGCTATGTACGCAAGTTTCCTTCGTTCGGAACGACTTAGTTACGTGCCTGTAAGTGAGATTTGCCGAAAATTTTCATAACACATCAAGGAAATGAGGAACAACGCTTCTCGGCACACAGAGCTAAGATCGCTATGTACGCAAGTTTCCTTCGTTCGGAACGACTTAGTTACGTACCTGTAAGTGAGATATACCGAAAGTTTTCATAACACATCAAGGAAATTGAGGAACAACGCTTCTCGGCACACAGAGCTAAGATCGCTATGTACGCAAGTTTCCTTCGTTCGGAACGACTTAGTTACGTGCCTGTAAGCGAGATTTGCCGAAAATTTTCATAACACATCAAGGAAATTGAGGAACAACGCTTCTCGGCACACAGAGCTAAGATCGCTATGTACGCAAGTTTCCTTCGTTCGGAACGACTTAGTTACGTGCCTGTAAGCGAGATTTGCCGAAATTTTCATAACACATCAAGGAAATTGAGGAACAACGCTTCTCGGCACACAGAGCTAAGATCGCTATGTACGCAAGTTTCCTTCGTTCGGAACGACTTAGTTACGTGCCTGTAAGCGAGATTTGCCGAAAATTTTCATAACACATCAAGGAAATTGAGGAACAACGCTTCTCGGCACACAGAGCTAAGATCGCTATGTACGCAAGTTTCCTTCGTTCGGAACGACTTAGTTACGTGCCTGTAAGCGAGATTTGCCGAAAATTTCATAACACATCAAGGAAATTGAGGAACAACGCTTCTCGGCACACAGAGCTAAGATCGCTATGTACGCAAGTTTCCTTCGTTCGGAACGACTTAGTTACGTGCCTGTAAGCGAGATTTGCCGAAAATTTTCATAACACATCAAGGAAATTGAGGAACAACGCTTCTCGGCACACAGAGCTAAGATCGCTATGTACGCAAGTTTCCTTCGTTCGGAACGACTTAGTTACGTACCTGTAAGTGAGATATACCGAAAGTTTTCATAACACATCAAGGAAATTGAGGAACAACGCTTCTCGGCACACAGAGCTAAGATCGCTATGTACGCAAGTTTCCTTCGTTCGGAACGACTTAGTTACGTACCTGTAAGTGAGATATACCGAAATTTTCATAACACATCAAGGAAATTGAGGAACAACGCTTCTCGGCACACAGAGCTAAGATCGCTATGTACGCAAGTTTCCTTCGTTCGGAACGACTTAGTTACGTGCCTGTAAGTGAGATATACCGAAAGTTTTCATAACACATCAAGGAAATTGAGGAACAACGCTTCTCGGCACACAGAGCTAAGATCGCTATGTACGCAAGTTTCCTTCGTTCGGAACGACTTAGTTACGTACCTGTAAGTGAGATATACCGAAAGTTTTCATAACACATCAAGGAAATTGAGGAACAACGCTTCTCGGCACACAGAGCTAAGATCGCTATGTACGCAAGTTTCCTTCGTTCGGAACGACTTAGTTACGTGCCTGTAAGCGAGATTTGCCGAAAATTTTCATAACACATCAAGGAAATTGAGGAACAACGCTTCTCGGCACACAGAGCTAAGATCGCTATGTACGCAAGTTTCCTTCGTTCGGAACGACTTAGTTACGTACCTGTAAGTGAGATATACCGAAAGTTTTCATAACACATAAGGAATTGAGGAAAAACGCTTCTCGGCACACAGAGCTAAGATCGCTATGTGCGCAAGTTTCCTTCGTTCGGATCGACTTAGTTACGTACCTGTAAGTGAGTTATACCGAAAGTTTTCATAACACATCAAGGAAATTGAGGAACAACACTTCTCAGCTTACTAAGCTAAGATGGAAGTGTACGCAAGTTTCCTTCGTTCGGAACGACTTAGTTACGTGCCTGTAAGCGAGATTTGCCGAAAATTTTCATAACACATCAAGGAAAGAGAGGAACAACGCTTCTCGGCACACAGAGCTAAGATCGCTATGTACGCAAGTTTCCTTCGTTCGGAACGAATTAGTTACGTGCCTGTAAGCGAGATTTGTCCGAAAATTTCATAACACATCAAGGAAATTGAGGTACAACGCTTCTCGGCACACAGAGCTAAGATCGCTATGTACGCAAGTTTCCTTCGTTCGGAACGACTTAGTTACGTACCTTAAGTGAGATATACCGAATGTTTTCATAACACATCAAGGAAATTGATGAACAACGCTCTCGGCCTACAGAGCTAAGATCGCTATGTACGCAAGTTTCCTTCGTTCGGAACGACGTAGTAACGTGCCTGTAAGCGAGATTTGCCGAAAATTTTCATAACACATCAAGAAATTGAGGTACAATGCTTTTCGGCACACAGAGCTAAGATGCTATGTACGCAAGTTTCCTTCGTTCGGAACGACTTAGTTACGAACCTATAAGTGAGATATACCGAATGTTTTCATAACACATCAAGGAAATTGAGGAACAACGGTCTCGGCTACAGAGCTAAGATCGCTATGTATGCAAGTTTCCTTCGTTCGGAGCGACTTAGTTACGTACCTGTAAGTGAGATATACCGAAAGTTTTCATAACACATCAAGGAAATTAAGGAACAACGCTTCTCGGCACACAGAGCTAAGATCGCTATGTACGCAAGTTTCCTTCGTTCGGAAAGACTTAGTTACGTGCCTTTAAGCGAGATTTGCCGAAATTTTCATAACACTTCAAGGAAATTGAGGTACAACGCTTCTCGGCACACAGAGCTAAGATCGCTATGTATGCAAGTTTCCTTCGTTCGGAACGACTTAGTTACGAACCTATAAGTGAGATATACCGAATGTTTTCATAACACATCAAGGAAATTGAGGAACAACGCGTCTCGGCATACAGAGCTAAGATCGCTATATACGCAAGTTTCCTTCGTTCGGAACGACTTAGTTACGTGCCTGTAAGCGAGATTTGCCGAAAGTTTTCATAACACATCAAGGAAATTGAGGAACAACGCTTCTCGGCACACAGAGCTAGATCGCTATGTACGCAAGTTTCCTTCGTTCGGAACGACTTAGTTACGTACCTATATGTGAGATATACCGAAAGTTTTCATAACACATCAAGGAAATTGAGGAACAACGCCTCTGGGCACACAGAGCTAAGATCGCTATGTATGCAAGATTCCTTCGTTCGGAACGACTTAGTTACGTACCTGTAAGTGAGATTATACCGAAAGTTTCATAACACATCAAGGAAATTAAGGAACAACGCTTCTCGGCACACAGAGCTAAGATCGCTATGTACGCAAGTTTCCTTCGTTCGGAACGACTTAGTTACGTGCCTTTAAGCGAGATTTGCCGAAAATTTTCATAACACATCAAGGAAATTGAGGAACAACGCTTCTGGCACACAGAGATAAGATCGCTACGTACGCAAGTTTCCTTCGTTCGGAACGACTAGTTACGTACCTGTAAGTGAGATATACCGAAAGTTTTCATAACAGATCAAGGAAAATGAGGTACAACGCTTCTCGGCACACAGAGCTAAGATCGCTATTTACGCAAGTTTCCTTCGTTCGGAACGACTTAGTTACGTGCCTGTAACCGAGATTTGCCGAAATTTTCATAACACATCAAGGAAATAGAAGAACAACGCATCTCGGCACACAGAGCTAAGATCGCTATGTACGCAAGTTTCCTTCGTTAGGAACGACTTAGTTACGTGCCTGTAAGCGAGATTTGCCGAAAATTTTCATAACACATCAAGGAAATTGAGGTACAACGCTTCTCGGCACACAGAGCTAAGATCGCTATGTACGCAAGTTTCCTTCGTTCGGAACGACTTAGTTACGTACCTATAAGTGAGGATATACCGAAAGTTTTCATAACACATCAAGGAAATTGAGGAACAACGCTTCTCGGCACACCGAGCTAAGATCGCTATGTACGCAAGTTTCCTTCGTTCGGAACGACTTAGTTACGTCCTTAAGTGAGATTACCGAAAGTTTCATAACACATCAAGGAAATTGAGGAACAACGCTTCTCGGCACACAGAGCTGAGATCGCTATGTATGCAAGTTTCCTTTGTTCGGAACGACTTAGTTACGTACCTGTATGTGAGATATACCGAAAGTTTTCATAACAGATCAAGGAAATTCAGGAACAACGCTTCTCGGCCACAGAGCTAAGATCGCTATGTACGCAAGTTTCCTTCGTTCGGAACGACTTAGTTACGTGCCTGTAAGCGAGATTTGCCAAAATTTTCATAACACATCAAGGAAATTGAGGTACAACACTTCTCGGCACACAGAGCTAAGATCGCTATGTACGCAAGTTTCCTTCGTTCGGAACGACTAGTTACGTACCTTAAGTGAGATATACCGAAAGTTTTCATACACATCAAGGAAATTGAGGAACAACGCTTCTCGGCACACAGAGCTAAGATCGCTATGTACGCAAGTTTCCTTCGTTCGGAACGACTTAGTTACGTGCCTGTAAGCGAGATTTGCCGAAAGTTTTCATAACACATCAAGGAAATTGAGGAACAACGCTTCTCGGCACACAGAGCTAAGATCGCTATGTACGCAAGTTTCCTTCGTTCGGAACGACTTAGTTACGTACTATAAGTGAGATATACCGAAAGTTTTCATAACACATCAAGGAAATTGAGGAACAACGCCTCTGGGCACACAGAGCTAAGATCGCTATGTAGCAAGTTTCCTTCGTTCGGAGCGACTTAGTTACGTACCTGTAAGTGAGATATACCGAAAGATTTCATAACACATCAAGAAATTAAGGAACAACGCTTCTCGGCACACAGAGCTAAGATCGCTATGTACGCAAGTTTCCTTCGTTCGGAACGACTTAGTTACGTGCCTTAAGCGAGATTTGCCGAAAATTTTCATAACACATCAAGGAAATTGAGGAACAACGCTTCTCGGCACACAGAGTAAGATCGCTATGTACGCAAGTTTCCTTCGTTCGGAACGACTAGTTACGTACCTGTAAGTGAGATATACCGAAAGTTTTCATAACAGATCAAGGAAAATGAGGAACAACGCTTCTCGGCACACAGAGCTAAGATCGCTATGTACGCAAGTTTCCTTCGTTCGGAACGACTTAGTTACGTGCCTGTAAGCGAGATTTGCCGAAAATTTTCATAACACATCAAGGAAATTGAGGAACAACGCTTCTCGGCACACAGAGCTAAGATCGCTATGTACGCAAGTTTCCTTCGTTAGGAACGACTTAGTTACGTGCCTGTAAGCGAGATTTGCCGAAAATTTTCATAACACATCAAGGAAATTGAGGTACAACGCTTCTCGGCACACAGAGCTAAGATCGCTATGTACGCAAGTTTCCTTCGTTCGGAACGACTTAGTTACGTACCTATAAGTGAGATTACCGAAAGTTTTCATAACACATCAAGGAAATTGAGGAACAACGCTTCTCGGCACACAGAGCTAAGATCGCTATGTACGCAAGTTTCCTTCGTTCGGACGACTTAGTTACGTACCTATAAGTGAGATATACCGAAAGTTTTCATAACACATCAAGGAAATTGAGGAACAACGCTTCTCGGCACACAGAGCTAAGATCGCTATGTATGCAAGTTTCCTTTGTTCGGAACGACTTAGTTACGTACCTGTATGTGAGATATACCGAAAGTTTTCATAACACATCAAGAAATTAGGAACAACGCTTCTCGGCCACAGAGCTAAGATCGCTATGTACGCAAGTTTCCTTCGTTCGGAACGACTTAGTTACGTGCCTGTAAGCGAGATTTGCCGAAAATTTTCATAACACATCAAGGAAATTGAGGACAACACTTCTCGGCACACAGAGCTAAGATCGCTATGTACGCAAGTTTCCTTCGTTCGGAACGACTTAGTTACGTACCTATAAGTGAGATATACCGAAAGTTTTCATAACACATCAAGGAAATTGAGGAACAACGCTTCTCGGCACACAGAGCTAAGATCGCTATGTACGCAAGTTTCCTTCGTTCGGAACGACTTAGTTACGTGCCTGTAAGCGAGATTACCGAAATTTTCATAACACATCAAGGAAATTGAGGAACAACGCTTCTCGGCACACAGAGCTAAGATCGCTATGTACGCAAGTTTCCTTCGTTCGGAACGACTTAGTTACGTGCCTGTAAGCGAGATTTGCCGAAATTTTCATAACACATCAAGGAAATAGAGGAACAACGCTTCTGGCACACAGAGCTAAGATCGCTATGTACGCAAGTTTCCTTCGTTCGGAACGACTAGTTACGTACCTGTAAGTGAGATATACCGAAATTTTATAACACATCAAGGAAATTGAGGAACAACGCTTCTCGGCACACAGAGCTAAGATCGCTATGTACGCAAGTTTCCTTCGTTCGGAACGACTTAGTTACGTGCCTGTAAGCGAGATTTGCCGAAAATTTTCATAACACATCAAGGAAATTGAGGAACAACGCTTCTCGGCACACAGAGCTAAGATCGCTATGTACGCAAGTTTCCTTCGTTCGGAACGACTTAGTTACGTACCTGTAAGTGAGATATACCGAAAGTTTTCATAACACATCAAGGAAATTGAGGAACAACGCTTCTCGGCACACAGAGCTAAGATCGCTATGTACGCAAGTTTCCTTCGTTCGGAACGACTTAGTTACGTACCTGTAAGGAGATATACCGAAATTTTCATAACACATCAAGGAAATTGAGGAACAACGCTTCTCGGCACACAGAGCTAAGATCGCTATGTACGCAAGTTTCCTTCGTTCGGAACGACTTAGTTACGTACCTGTAAGTGAGATATACCGAAAGTTTTCATAACACATCAAGGAAATGAGGAACAACGCTTCTCGGCACACAGAGCTAAGATCGCTATGTACGCAAGTTTCCTTCGTTCGGAACGACTTAGTTACGTACCTGTAAGTGAGATATACCGAAAGTTTTCATAACACATCAAGGAAATTGAGGAACAACGCTTCTCGGCACACAGAGCTAAGATCGCTATGTACGCAAGTTTCCTTCGTTCGGAACGACTTAGTTACGTACCTGTAAGTGAGATATACCGAAAGTTTTCATAACACATCAAGGAAATTGAGGAACAACGCTTCTCGGCACACAGAGCTAAGATCGCTATGTACGCAAGTTTCCTTCGTTCGGAACGACTTAGTTACGTGCCTGTAAGCGAGATTTGCCGAAATTTTCATAACACATCAAGGAAATGAGGAACAACGCTTCTCGGCACACAGAGCTAAGATCGCTATGTACGCAAGTTTCCTTCGTTCGGAACGACTTAGTTACGTGCCTGTAAGCGAGATTTGCCGAAATTTTCATAACACATCAAGGAAATTGAGGAACAACGCTTCTCGGCACACAGAGCTAAGATCGCTATGTACGCAAGTTTCCTTCGTTCGGAACGACTTAGTTACGTACCTGTAAGTGAGATATACCGAAAGTTTTCATAACACATCAAGGAAATTGAGGAACAACGCTTCTCGGCACACAGAGCTAAGATCGCTATGTACGCAAGTTTCCTTCGTTCGGAACGACTTAGTTACGTGCCTGTAAGCGAGATTTGCCGAAAATTTTCATAACACATCAAGGAAATTGAGGAACAACGCTTCTCGGCACACAGAGCTAAGATCGCTATGTACGCAAGTTTCCTTCGTTCGGAACGACTTAGTTACGTACCTGTAAGTGAGATATACCGAAAGTTTTCATAACACATCAAGGAAATTGAGGAACAACGCTTCTCGGCACACAGAGCTAAGATCGCTATGTACGCAAGTTTCCTTCGTTCGGAACGACTTAGTTACGTACCTGTAAGTGAGATATACCGAAAGTTTTCATAACACATCAAGGAAATTGAGGAACAACGCTTCTCGGCACACAGAGCTAAGATCGCTATGTACGCAAGTTTCCTTCGTTCGGAACGACTTAGTTACGTGCCTGTAAGCGAGATTTGCCGAAAATTTTCATAACACATCAAGGAAATTGAGGAACAACGCTTCTCGGCACACAGAGCTAAGATCGCTATGTACGCAAGTTTCCTTCGTTCGGAACGACTTAGTTACGTACCTGTAAGTGAGATATACCGAAAGTTTTCATAACACATCAAGGAAATTGAGGAACAACGCTTCTCGGCACACAGAGCTAAGATCGCTATGTACGCAAGTTTCCTTCGTTCGGAACGACTTAGTTACGTGCCTGTAAGCGAGATTTGCCGAAAATTTTCATAACACATCAAGGAAATTGAGGAACAACGCTTCTCGGCACACAGAGCTAAGATCGCTATGTACGCAAGTTTCCTTCGTTCGGAACGACTTAGTTACGTACCTGTAAGTGAGATATACCGAAAGTTTTCATAACACATCAAGGAAATTGAGGAACAACGCTTCTCGGCACACAGAGCTAAGATCGCTATGTACGCAAGTTTCCTTCGTTCGGAACGACTTAGTTACGTGCCTGTAAGCGAGATTTGCCGAAAATTTTCATAACACATCAAGGAAATTGAGGAACAACGCTTCTCGGCACACAGAGCTAAGATCGCTATGTACGCAAGTTTCCTTCGTTCGGAACGACTTAGTTACGTGCCTGTAAGCGAGATTTGCCGAAATTTTCATAACACATCAAGGAAATTGAGGAACAACGCTTCTCGGCACACAGAGCTAAGATCGCTATGTACGCAAGTTTCCTTCGTTCGGAACGACTTAGTTACGTACCTGTAAGCGAGATTTACCGAAAATTTTCATAACACATCAAGGAAATTGAGGAACAACGCTTCTCGGCACACAGAGCTAAGATCGCTATGTACGCAAGTTTCCTTCGTTCGGAACGACTTAGTTACGTGCCTGTAAGCGAGATTTGCCGAAAATTTTCATAACACATCAAGGAAATTGAGGAACAACGCTTCTCGGCACACAGAGCTAAGATCGCTATGTACGCAAGTTTCCTTCGTTCGGAACGACTTAGTTACGTACCTGTAAGTGAGATATACCGAAAGTTTTCATAACACATCAAGGAAATTGAGGAACAACGCTTCTCGGCACACAGAGCTAAGATCGCTATGTACGCAAGTTTCCTTCGTTCGGAACGACTTAGTTACGTACCTGTAAGTGAGATATACCGAAAATTTTCATAACACATCAAGGAAATTGAGGAACAACGCTTCTCGGCACACAGAGCTAAGATCGCTATGTACGCAAGTTTCCTTCGTTCGGAACGACTTAGTTACGTGCCTGTAAGCGAGATTTGCCGAAAATTTTCATAACACATCAAGGAAATTGAGGAACAACGCTTCTCGGCACACAGAGCTAAGATCGCTATGTACGCAAGTTTCCTTCGTTCGGAACGACTTAGTTACGTACCTGTAAGTGAGATTACCGAAAGTTTTCATAACACATCAAGGAAATTGAGGAACAACGCTTCTCGGCACACAGAGCTAAGATCGCTATGTACGCAAGTTTCCTTCGTTCGGAACGACTTAGTTACGTGCCTGTAAGCGAGATTTGCCGAAATTTTCATAACACATCAAGGAAATTGAGGAACAACGCTTCTCGGCACACAGAGCTAAGATCGCTATGTACGCAAGTTTCCTTCGTTCGGAACGACTTAGTTACGTGCCTGTAAGCGAGATTTGCCGAAAATTTTCATAACACATCAAGGAAATTGAGGAACAACGCTTCTCGGCACACAGAGCTAAGATCGCTATGTACGCAAGTTTCCTTCGTTCGGAACGACTTAGTTACGTCCTTAAGTGAGATTACCGAAATTTTCATAACACATCAAGGAAATTGAGGAACAACGCTTCTCGGCACACAGAGCTAAGATCGCTATGTACGCAAGTTTCCTTCGTTCGGAACGACTTAGTTACGTACCTATAAGTGAGATATACCGAAAGTTTTCATAACACATCAAGGAAATTGAGGAACAACGCTTCTCGGCACACAGAGCTAAGATCGCTATGTATGCAAGTTTCCTTTGTTCGGAACGACTTAGTTACGTATCTGTATGTGAGATATACCGAAAGTTTTCATAACAGATCAAGGAAATTCAGGAACAACGCTTCTCGGCTCACAGAGCTAAGATCGCTATGTACGCAAGTTTCCTTCGTTCGGAACGACTTAGTTACGTGCCTGTAAGCGAGATTTGCCGAAAATTTTCATAACACATCAAGGAAATTGAGGTACAACACTTCTCGGCACACAGAGAAGATCGCTATGTACGCAAGTTTCCTTCGTTCGGAACGACTTAGTTACGTACCTATAAGTGAGATATACCGAAAGTTTTCATACACGTCAAGGAAATTGAGGAACAACGCTTCTCGGCACACAGAGCTAAGATCGCTATGTACGCAAGTTTCCTTCGTTCGGAAGACTAGTTACGTGCCTGTAAGCGAGATTTGCCGAAAATTTTCATAACACATCAAGGAAATTGGGAACAACGCTTCTCGGCACACAGAGCTAAGATCGCTATGTACGCAAGTTTCCTTCGTTCGGAACGACTTAGTTACGTGCCTTTAAGCGAGATTTGCCGAATATTTTCATAACACATCAAGGAAATAGAGGAACAACGCTTCTAGGCACACAGAGCTAATATCGCTATGTACGCAAGTTTCCTTCGTTCGGAACGACTAGTTACGTACCTGTAAGTGAGATATACCGAAATTTTATAACAGATCAAGGAAATTTAGGTACAACGCTTCTCGGCACACAGAGCTAAGATCGCTATTACGCAAGTTTCCTTCGTTCGGAACGACTTATTACGTGCCTGTAAGCGAGATTTGCCGAAAATTTTCATAACACATCAAGGGAATAGAGGAACAACGCTTCTCGGCACACAGAGCTAAGATCGCTATGTACGCAAGTTTCCTTCGTTCGGAACGACTTAGTTACGTGCCTGTAAGCGAGATTTGCCGAAAATTTTCATAACACATCAAGGAAATTGAGGTACAACGCTTCTCGGCACACAGAGCTACGATCGCTATGTACGCAAGTTTCTTTCGTTCGGAACGACTTAGTTACGTACCTATAAGTGAGATATACCGAAAGTTTTCATAACACATCAAGGAAATTGAGGAACAACGCTTCTCGGCACACAGAGCTAAGATCGCTATGTACGCAAGTTTCCTTCGCTCGGAACGACTTAGTTAAGTATCTGTATGTGAGATATATCGAAAGTTTTCATATCAGATCAAGGAAATTCAGGAACAACGCTTCTCGGCTCACAGAGCTAAGATCGCTATGTACGCAAGTTTCCTTCGTTCGGAACGACTTAGCTACGTGCCTGTAAGCGAGATTTGCCGAAAATTTCATATCACATCAAGGAAATTGAGGTACAACGCTTCTCGGCACACAGAGCTAAGATCGCTATGTACGAAAGTTTCCTTCGTTCGGAACGACTTAGTTACGTACCTATAAGTGAGATATACAGAAAGTTTTTATAACAGATCAAGGAAATTGAGGTACAACGCTTCTCGGCAGACGGAGCTAAGATCGCTGTGTACGCAAGTTTCCTTCGTTCGGAACGACTTAGTTACGTGCCTGTAAGCGAGATTTGGCGAAAATTTTCATAACACATCAAGGAAATTGAGGTACAACGCTTCTCGGCCACAGAGCTAAGATCGCTATGTACGCAAGTTTCCTTCGTTCGGAACGACTTAGTTACGTATGTGACGTCCCAGCCGCACATTTTTTATTTTTTTTATTTTATAAATAATAAATTTTCATCAGACTCACTACAGTGGAGGGTGTGTGAAGTTGGCACCCCTATGTTACGATACCATAGTTCTGTTAAGAGTTCTGAGTTACTTAGGACAAAAGGAAGAGTTCTCGATAACTTTCAAAAAGAGTTCTGTCCATTATCACCATAAAAATAGATCTCGAAAATGGGGGGTGCCAGCTTCACGATTTTTGACACATCAAAATTAAATAGTTCTGAGCATAGTTCTGAAGCCCTCTTGAATAGTCACACAGTTCCTGATACTTTTCGTAAAGAGTTCTGCAGTTTTGGCTTAACAAATTAACTCCAAAATCAGGGGTATTTTCGGAATTACGAGTTCTGATAAAAAATGTCGGAGTTCTGAACTACATTCAATAAGATAAATATAATCGCGAAAACCGCAGGGTTCTAACTATTATAGTTACCGAAATATCGAATTTTTAAATTTAATGTACTTTTATAAAAAACAGAATGCTATTAGAAAACTGAAAATTTTATGACAAAATTTAAAAACGATATACATATATTTTAGAGCGTATACATAAATTCTTCGGACTGTGAAGAATAATTTGACTAAAATCTTTTTGTAAAGTATTATATATACATATATAGCAAAATAGATACACGATTTATACATACATATTAATTGTGAAAAACTTTAATTATTATATTTTATACGCACACTCTAGTTTAAGTAGCGTAAGATTTTATATTAATAGAATATTCAGTAGAGAATATTTTATTCATACGTTAAGCATTATAAGAGTTTTAGACGGTGCACGGAGATGCAAGTCCGCCGTCGATCGATAATCTTATCCGCCCGCCCGATAAGATAAATAAGAGAATGCATACTAAAAGCCTAAGGCAACGAACAATGCAAATGTAACATTATTAACTAAGAAAGGCGCATCCCGTGACACGCTTTAATAATTAAGTACACAAGCATTTATATATTCACACATTAGTATTAAGAATTTTTATATCTTTTATTACTCATTATTAACTTTAAGAATATTACATTTTTTATACGCATTTATACCCGTACCAATATGCTATGCTACACGCACACGTATTCTATATAACGTAGCATTTTTATATTAACATTATAGGTAATAATAAGGAACTAAGCATATAAGAAATAATATTTTATTCATAGCAGTATTCTA
Source organism: Formica selysi (assembly GCA_009859135.1). NCBI lineage: Eukaryota > Metazoa > Arthropoda > Insecta > Hymenoptera > Formicidae > Formica > Formica selysi. Next base: position 14,394 of record WHNR01000473.1, read on the forward strand.
TAAGAGTCTTAGAACGTGCAAGTCGTCCGGCGATCAATACTTTTATCCGCCCGGCCGATAAGATAAGAGGGAAGCCCGGAGAACAACGGCTGCAGACGCTGATGCTAACGTCTCGGTATGCAGACGGTAAAAACACTAGCTGTCCTTCTCGCACACCAGGAAAGTCCCGACGCATAGGAGGGAAGCCCCGAGTGACGTAGCGATCCCTACCAGCAACGCTTCCCATTCGCTATGCCCACGCCCACGGATCCCTACCAGCACGCGAAGACTCTATGCAACGACATACGGAGCCCTATCCCACCACGTACATCGAAGCGCTCCCACTGCAGCATCTCCCCACCAACACCTGAAGACCGGAGGAGCTCAGTGAGAGCCGAACATCCGACATTACTTTTCCAAACGTTGAACGGTCTACACGTTTTAACTTCAGCTCTGAATCCGTAAAGTAATCCGGCGTCCGCGTCGACAAACTCTCTTGTAGTCTATAAGACTTTTATACGAACTCTATATTGTACCATCAGTATACCAGGCGTTAGCCTAACGACCTGTGAAAATAAAATATCTAATTGATTAATAATTAGTGCTACTTATTACATATTACCAAATACTGCTACTACCATAAGAGCAGACGCATCATCCTGGAGGGTCATACTCAAGGAGGATCCAGTGCATTAACCGTTGTTTAAATACATACAACCAGTTAATGGTAAGAGAAAATTACTCCTACACAATTGTTGACGGGTTATTAGTCTTATGGTCCCCGGTAAACCCGGTGAACTGCAGGGTGACCAAAAAAAAAGGAAATAAAAGATTACATTTATAAAGGAATAATTAACATACTCAGATTTCAATACAGATTTATAATTATCATTACAATTTTATTATATGTTACACGTTCTCTGATTACTTAGTGGTAGAAAATAAGAAATAATTTTTTTTCTTTACTTCAACTACTGGGACGTGACACGTACTATAAGTGAGATATACCGAAAGTTTTCATAACACATCATGGAAATTGAGGAACAACGCTTCTCGGCACACAGAGCTAAGATCGCTTGTACGCAAGTTTCCTTCGTTCGGAACGACTTAGTTACGTACCTGTAAGTGAGATATACCGAAAGTTTTCATAACAGATCAAGGAAATTAGGAACAACGCTTCTCGGCACACAGAGCTAAGATCGCTATGTACGCAAGTTTCCTTCGTTCGGAACGACTTAGTTACGTACCTGTAAGTGAGATATACCGAAGTTTTCATAACACGTCAAGGAAATTGAGGAACAACGCTTCTCGGCACACAGAGCTAAGATCGCTTGTAGCAAGTTTCCTTCGTTCGGAACGACTTAGTTACGTACCTGTAGTGAGATATACCGAAAGTTTTATAACAGATCAAGGAAATTGAGGACAACGCTTCTCGGCACACAGAGCTAAGATCGCTTGTACGCAAGTTTCCTTCGTTCGGAACGACTTAGTTACGTGCCTGTAAGCGAGATTTGCCGAAAATTTTCATAACACATCAAGGAAATTAGGAACAACGCTTCTCGGCACACAGAGCTAAGATCGCTATGTACGCAATTTCCTTCGTTCGGAACGACTTAGTTACGTACCTGTAAGTGAGATATACCGAAAGTTTTCATAACACATCAAGAAATTGAGGAACAACGCTTCTCGGCACACAGAGCTAAGATCGCTATGTACGCAAGTTTCCTTCGTTCGGAACGACTAGTTACGTACCTGTAAGCGAGATATACCGAAAGTTTTCATAACAGACAAGGAAATTCAGGAACAACGCTTCTCGGCTCACAGAGCTAAGATCGCTATGTACGCAAGTTTCCTTCGTTCGGAACGACTTAGTTACGTGCCTGTAAGCGAGATTTGCCGAAAATTTTCATAACACATCAAGGAAATAGAGGAACAACGTTCTCGACAACAGAGCTAAGATGCTATGTACGCAAGTTTCCTTCGTTGGAACGACTTAGTTACGTACCTGTAAGTGAGATTTGCCGAAATTTTCATAACACATCAAGGAAATAGAGGAACAACGCTTCTCGGCACACAGAGCTAAGATCGCTATGTACGCAAGTTTCCTTCGTTCGGAACGACTTAGTTACGTACCTATAAGTGAGATATACCGAAAGTTTTCATAACACATCAAGGAAATTGAGGAACAACGCTTCTCGGCACACAGAGCTAAGATCGCTATGTACGCAAGTTTCCTTCGTTCGGAACGACTCAGTTACGTACCTGTAAGCGAGATATACCGAAAGTTTTCATAACACATCAAGGAAATTGAGGAACAACGCTTCTCGGCTCACAGAGCTAAGATCGCTATGTACGCAAGTTTCCTTCGTTCGGAACGACTTAGTTACGTGCCTGTAAGCGAGATTTGCCGAAAATTTTCATAACACATCAAGGAAATAGAGGAACAACGTTCTCGCACACAGACTAAGATCGCTATGTACGCAAGTTTCCTTCGTTCGGAACGACTTAGTTACGTACCTGTAAGTGAGATATACCGAAAGTTTTCATAACACATCAAGGAAATTGAGGAACAACGCTTCTCGCACACAGAGCTAAGATCGCTATGTACGCAAGTTTCCTTCGTTCGGAACGACTTAGTTACGTGCCTGTAAGCAGATTTGCCGAAAATTTTCATAACACATCAAGGAAATTAGGAACAACGCTTCTCGGCACACAGAGCTAAGATCGCTATGTACGCAAGTTTCCTTGTTCGGAACGACTTAGTTACGTACCTGTAAGTGAGATATACCGAAAGTTTTCATAACACATCAAAAAATTGAGGAACAACGCTTCTCGGCACACAGAGCTAAGATCGCTATGTACGCAAGTTTCCTTCGTTCGGAACGACTCAGTTACGTACCTGTAAGCGAGATATACCGAAAGTTTTCATAACAGAACAAGGAAATTCAGGAACAACGCTTCTCGGCTCACAGAGCTAAGATCGCTATGTACGCAAGTTTCCTTCGTTCGGAACGACTTAGTTACGTGCCTGTAACGAGATTTGCCGAAAATTTTCATAACACATCAAGGAAATAGAGGAACAACGATTCTCGACACACAGAACTAAGATCGCTATGTACGCAAGTTTCCTTCTTTCGGAACGACTTAGTTACGTACCTGTAAGTGAGATATACCGAAAGTTTTCATAACACATCAAGGAAATTGAGGAACAACGCTTCTCACACAAGCTAAGATCGCATGTACGCAAGTTTCCTTCGTTCGGAACGACTTAGTTACGTACCTATAAGTGAGATATACCGAAAGTTTTCATAACACATCAAGGAAATTGAGGAACAACGCTTCTCGGCACACAGAGCTAAGATCGCTATGTACGCAAGTTTCCTTCGTTCGGAACGACTTAGTTACGTGCCTGTAAGCGAGATTTGCCGAAAATTTTCATAACACATCAAGGAAATTGGGAACAACGCTTCTCGGCACACAGAGCTAAGATCGCTATGTACGCAAGTTTCCTTCGTTCGGAACGACTTAGTTACGTGCCTGTAAGCGAGATTTGCCGAAAATTTTCATAACACATCAAGGAAATGAGGAACAACGCTTCTCGGCACACAGAGCTAAGATCGCTATGTACGCAAGTTTCCTTCGTTCGGAACGACTTAGTTACGTACCTGTAAGTGAGATATACCGAAAGTTTTCATAACACATCAAGGAAATTGAGGAACAACGCTTCTCGGCACACAGAGCTAAGATCGCTATGTACGCAAGTTTCCTTCGTTCGGAACGACTTAGTTACGTGCCTGTAAGTCAGATATACCGAAAGTTTTCATAACACATCAAGGAAATTGAGGAACAACGCTTCTCGGCACACAGAGCTAAGATCGCTATGTACGCAAGTTTCCTTCGTTCGGAACGACTTAGTTACGTGCCTTTAAGCGAGATTTGCCGAAAATTTTCATAACACATCAAGGAAATTGGGAACAACGCTTCTCGGCACACAGAGCTAAGATCGCTATGTACGCAAGTTTCCTTCGTTCGGAACGACTTAGTTACGTACCTGTAAGTGAGATATACCGAAAGTTTTCATAACACATCAAGGAAATTGAGGAACAACGCTTCTCGGCACACAGAGCTAAGATCGCTATGTACGCAAGTTTCCTTCGTTCGGAACGACTTAGTTACGTGCCTGTAAGTGAGATTTGACCGAAAATTTTCATAACACATCAAGGAAATTGAGGAACAACGCTTCTCGGCACACAGAGCTAAGATCGCTATGTACGCAAGTTTCCTTCGTTCGGAACGACTTAGTTACGTGCCTGTAAGCGAGATTTGCCGAAAATTTTCATAACACATCAAGGAAATTGAGGTACAACGCTTCTCGGCACACAGAGCTAAGATCGCTATGTACGCAAGTTTCCTTCGTTCGGAACGACTTAGTTACGTGCCTGTAAGCGAGATTTGACCGAAAATTTTCATAACACATCAAGGAAATTGAGGAACAACGCTTCTCGGCACACAGAGCTAAGATCGCTATGTACGCAAGTTTCCTTCGTTCGGAACGACTTAGTTACGTGCCTGTAAGCGAGATTTGCCGAAAATTTTCATAACACATCAAGGAAATTGAGGAACAACGCTTCTCGGCACACAGAGCTAAGATCGCTATGTACGCAAGTTTCCTTCGTTCGGAACGACTTAGTTACGTGCCTGTAAGCGAGATTTGCCGAAAATTTTCATAACACATCAAGGAAATTGAGGAACAACGCTTCTCGGCACACAGAGCTAAGATCGCTATGTACGCAAGTTTCCTTCGTTCGGAACGACTTAGTTACGTGCCTGTAAGCGAGATTTGCCGAAAATTTTCATAACACATCAAGGAAATTGAGGAACAACGCTTCTCGGCACACAGAGCTAAGATCGCTATGTACGCAAGTTTCCTTCGTTCGGAACGACTTAGTTACGTACCTGTAAGTGAGATATACCGAAAGTTTTCATAACACATCAAGGAAATTGAGGAACAACGCTTCTCGGCACACAGAGCTAAGATCGCTATGTACGCAAGTTTCCTTCGTTCGGAACGACTTAGTTACGTCCTGTAAGTGAGATATACCGAAAGTTTTCATAACACATCAAGGAAATTGAGGAACAACGCTTCTCGGCACACAGAGCTAAGATCGCTATGTACGCAAGTTTCCTTCGTTCGGAACGACTTAGTTACGTGCCTGTAAGCGAGATTTGCCGAAAATTTTCATAACACATCAAGGAAATTGAGGAACAACGCTTCTCGGCACACAGAGCTAAGATCGCTATGTACGCAAGTTTCCTTCGTTCGGAACGACTTAGTTACGTGCCTGTAAGCGAGATTTACCGAAATTTTCATAACACATCAAGGAAATTGAGGAACAACGCTTCTCGGCACACAGAGCTAAGATCGCTATGTACGCAAGTTTCCTTCGTTCGGAACGACTTAGTTACGTGCCTGTAAGCGAGATTTGCCGAAAATTTTCATAACACATCAAGGAAATTGAGGAACAACGCTTCTCGGCACACAGAGCTAAGATCGCTATGTACGCAAGTTTCCTTCGTTCGGAACGACTTAGTTACGTACCTGTAAGCGAGATTTGCCGAAAATTTTCATAACACATCAAGGAAATTGAGGAACAACGCTTCTCGGCACACAGAGCTAAGATCGCTATGTACGCAAGTTTCCTTCGTTCGGAACGACTTAGTTACGTGCCTGTAAGCGAGATTTGCCGAAAATTTTCATAACACATCAAGGAAATTGAGGAACAACGCTTCTCGGCACACAGAGCTAAGATCGCTATGTACGCAAGTTTCCTTCGTTCGGAACGACTTAGTTACGTGCCTGTAAGTGAGATATACCGAAATTTTCATAACACATCAAGGAAATTGAGGAACAACGCTTCTCGGCACACAGAGCTAAGATCGCTATGTACGCAAGTTTCCTTCGTTCGGAACGACTTAGTTACGTACCTGTAAGTGAGATATACCGAAAGTTTTCATAACACATCAAGGAAATTGAGGAACAACGCTTCTCGGCACACAGAGCTAAGATCGCTATGTACGCAAGTTTCCTTCGTTCGGAACGACTTAGTTACGTGCCTGTAAGCGAGATTTGCCGAAAATTTTCATAACACATCAAGGAAATTGAGGAACAACGCTTCTCGGCACACAGAGCTAAGATCGCTATGTACGCAAGTTTCCTTCGTTCGGAACGACTTAGTTACGTGCCTGTAAGCGAGATTTGCCGAAAATTTTCATAACACATCAAGGAAATTGAGGAACAACGCTTCTCGGCACACAGAGCTAAGATCGCTATGTACGCAAGTTTCCTTCGTTCGGAACGACTTAGTTACGTACCTGTAAGTGAGATATACCGAAAGTTTTCATAACACATCAAGGAAATTGAGGAACAACGCTTCTCGGCACACAGAGCTAAGATCGCTATGTACGCAAGTTTCCTTCGTTCGGAACGACTTAGTTACGTGCCTGTAAGTGAGATATACCGAAAGTTTTCATAACACATCAAGGAAATTGAGGAACAACGCTTCTCGGCACACAGAGCTAAGATCGCTATGTACGCAAGTTTCCTTCGTTCGGAACGACTTAGTTACGTACCTGTAAGTGAGATATACCGAAAGTTTTCATAACACATCAAGGAAATTGAGGAACAACGCTTCTCGGCACACAGAGCTAAGATCGCTATGTACGCAAGTTTCCTTCGTTCGGAACGACTTAGTTACGTACCTGTAAGTGAGATATACCGAAAGTTTTCATAACACATCAAGGAAATTGAGGAACAACGCTTCTCGGCACACAGAGCTAAGATCGCTATGTACGCAAGTTTCCTTCGTTCGGAACGACTTAGTTACGTACCTGTAAGTGAGATATACCGAAAGTTTTCATAACACATCAAGGAAATTGAGGAACAACGCTTCTCGGCACACAGAGCTAAGATCGCTATGTACGCAAGTTTCCTTCGTTCGGAACGACTTAGTTACGTGCCTGTAAGCGAGATTTGCCGAAATTTTCATAACACATCAAGGAAATTGAGGAACAACGCTTCTCGGCACACAGAGCTAAGATCGCTATGTACGCAAGTTTCCTTCGTTCGGAACGACTTAGTTACGTACCTGTAAGTGAGATATACCGAAAGTTTTCATAACACATCAAGGAAATTGAGGAACAACGCTTCTCGGCACACAGAGCTAAGATCGCTATGTACGCAAGTTTCCTTCGTTCGGAACGACTTAGTTACGTACCTGTAAGTGAGATATACCGAAAGTTTTCATAACACATCAAGGAAATTGAGGAACAACGCTTCTCGGCACACAGAGCTAAGATCGCTATGTACGCAAGTTTCCTTCGTTCGGAACGACTTAGTTACGTGCCTGTAAGCGAGATTTGCCGAAAATTTTCATAACACATCAAGGAAATTGAGGAACAACGCTTCTCGGCACACAGAGCTAAGATCGCTATGTACGCAAGTTTCCTTCGTTCGGAACGACTTAGTTACGTACCTGTAAGTGAGATATACCGAAAGTTTTCATAACACATCAAGGAAATTGAGGAACAACGCTTCTCGGCACACAGAGCTAAGATCGCTATGTACGCAAGTTTCCTTCGTTCGGAACGACTTAGTTACGTACCTGTAAGCGAGATATACCGAAAGTTTTCATAACACATCAAGGAAATTGAGGAACAACGCTTCTCGGCACACAGAGCTAAGATCGCTATGTACGCAAGTTTCCTTCGTTCGGAACGACTTAGTTACGTGCCTGTAAGCGAGATTTGCCGAAAATTTTCATAACACATCAAGGAAATTGAGGAACAACGCTTCTCGGCACACAGAGCTAAGATCGCTATGTACGCAAGTTTCCTTCGTTCGGAACGACTTAGTTACGTACCTGTAAGTGAGATATACCGAAAATTTCATAACACATCAAGGAAATTGAGGAACAACGCTTCTCGGCACACAGAGCTAAGATCGCTATGTACGCAAGTTTCCTTCGTTCGGAACGACTTAGTTACGTGCCTGTAAGTGAGATATACCGAAAGTTTTCATAACACATCAAGGAAATTGAGGAACAACGCTTCTCGGCACACAGAGCTAAGATCGCTATGTACGCAAGTTTCCTTCGTTCGGAACGACTTAGTTACGTACCTGTAAGTGAGATATACCGAAAGTTTTCATAACACATCAAGGAAATTGAGGAACAACGCTTCTCGGCACACAGAGCTAAGATCGCTATGTACGCAAGTTTCCTTCGTTCGGAACGACTTAGTTACGTGCCTGTAAGCGAGATTTGCCGAAAATTTTCATAACACATCAAGGAAATTGAGGAACAACGCTTCTCGGCACACAGAGCTAAGATCGCTATGTACGCAAGTTTCCTTCGTTCGGAACGACTTAGTTACGTACCTGTAAGTGAGATATACCGAAATTTTCATAACACATCAAGGAAATTGAGGAACAACGCTTCTCGGCACACAGAGCTAAGATCGCTATGTACGCAAGTTTCCTTCGTTCGGAACGACTTAGTTACGTGCCTGTAAGCGAGATTTGCCGAAAATTTTCATAACACATCAAGGAAATTGAGGAACAACGCTTCTCGGCACACAGAGCTAAGATCGCTATGTACGCAAGTTTCCTTCGTTCGGAACGACTTAGTTACGTGCCTGTAAGCGAGATTTGCCGAAAATTTTCATAACACATCAAGGAAATGAGGAACAACGCTTCTCGGCACACAGAGCTAAGATCGCTATGTACGCAAGTTTCCTTCGTTCGGAACGACTTAGTTACGTACCTGTAAGTGAGATATACCGAAAATTTTCATAACACATCAAGGAAATTGAGGAACAACGCTTCTCGGCACACAGAGCTAAGATCGCTATGTACGCAAGTTTCCTTCGTTCGGAACGACTTAGTTACGTACCTGTAAGTGAGATATACCGAAAGTTTTCATAACACATCAAGGAAATTGAGGAACAACGCTTCTCGGCTACAAAGCTAAGATGGAATGTACGCAAGTTTCCTTCGTTCGGAACGACTTAGTTACGTGCCTTAAGCGAGATTTGCCGAAAATTTCATAACACATCAAGGAAATTGAGGAACAACGCTTCTCGGCACACAGAGCTAAGATCGCTATGTACGCAAGTTTCCTTCGTTCGGAACGACTTAGTTACGTGCCTGTAAGCGAGATTTGACCGAAAATTTTCATAACACATCAAGGAAATGAGGAACAACGCTTCTCGGCACACAGAGCTAAGATCGCTATGTACGCAAGTTTCCTTCGTTCGGAACGACTTAGTTACGTGCCTGTAAGCGAGATTTGCCGAAAATTTTCATAACACATCAAGGAAATTGAGGAACAACGCTTCTCGGCACACAGAGCTAAGATCGCTATGTACGCAAGTTTCCTTCGTTCGGAACGACTTAGTTACGTACCTGTAAGTGAGATATACCGAAAGTTTTCATAACAGATCAAGGAAATTGAGGAACAACGCTTCTCGGCACACAGAGCTAAGATCGCTATGTACGCAAGTTTCCTTCGTTCGGAACGACTTAGTTACGTGCCTGTAAGCGAGATTTGCCGAAAATTTTCATAACACATCAAGGAAATTAGAGGAACAACGCTTCTCGGCACACAGAGCTAAGATCGCTATGTACGCAAGTTTCCTTCGTTCGGAACGACTTAGTTACGTACCTGTAAGTGAGATATACCGAAAGTTTTCATAACACATCAAGGAAATTGAGGAACAACGCTTCTCGGCACACAGAGCTAAGATCGCTATGTACGCAAGTTTCCTTCGTTCGGAACGACTTAGTTACGTGCCTGTAAGTGAGATATACCGAAAGTTTTCATAACACATCAAGGAAATTGAGGAACAACGCTTCTCGGCACACAGAGCTAAGATCGCTATGTACGCAAGTTTCCTTCGTTCGGAACGACTTAGTTACGTACCTGTAAGTGAGATATACCGAAAGTTTTCATAAACAATCAAGGAAATTGAGGAACAACGCTTCTCGGCACACAGAGCTAAGATCGCTATGTACGCAAGTTTCCTTCGTTCGGAACGACTTAGTTACGTGCCTGTAAGCGAGATTTGCCGAAAATTTTCATAACACATCAAGGAAATAGAGGAACAACGCTTCTCGGCACACAGAGCTAAGATCGCTATGTACGCAAGTTTCCTTCGTTCGGAACGACTTAGTTACGTACCTGTAAGTGAGATATACCGAAAATTTTCATAACACATAAAGGAAATTAGGAACAACGCTTCTCGGCACACAGAGCTAAGATCGCTATGTACGCAAGTTTCCTTCGTTCGGAACGACTTAGTTACGTACCTGTAAGTGAGATATACCGAAAGTTTTCATAACACATCAAGGAAATTGAGGAACAACGCTTCTCGGCACACAGAGCTAAGATCGTATGTACGCAAGTTTCCTTCGTTCGGAACGACTTAGTTACGTGCCTGTAAGCGAGATTTGCCGAAAATTTCATAACACATCAAGGAAATTGAGGAACAACGCTTCTCGGCACACAGAGCTAAGATCGCTATGTACGCAAGTTTCCTTCGTTCGGAACGACTTAGTTACGTGCCTGTAAGCGAGATTTGCCGAAAATTTTCATAACACATCAAGGAAATAGAGGAACAACGCTTCTCGCACACAGAGCTAAGATCGCTATGTACGCAAGTTTCCTTCGTTCGGAACGACTTAGTTACGTACCTGTAAGTGAGATATACCGAAAATTTTCATAACACATCAAGGAAATTGAGGAACAACGCTTCTCGGCACACAGAGCTAAGATCGCTATGTACGCAAGTTTCCTTCGTTCGGAACGACTTAGTTACGTACCTGTAAGTGAGATATACCGAAAGTTTTCATAACACATCAAGGAAATTGAGGAACAACGCTTCTCGGCTACAAAGCTAAGATCGTATGTACGCAAGTTTCCTTCGTTCGGAACGACTTAGTTACGTGCCTTAAGCGAGATTTGCCGAAAATTTCATAACACATCAAGGAAATTGAGGAACAACGCTTCTCGGCACACAGAGCTAAGATCGCTATGTACGCAAGTTTCCTTCGTTCGGAACGACTAGTTACGTGCCTGTAAGCGAGATTTGCGAAAATTTTCATAACACATCAAGGAAATAGAGGAACAACGCTTCTCGGCACACAGAGCTAAGATCGCTATGTACGCAAGTTTCCTTCGTTCGGAACGACTTAGTTACGTGCCTGTAAGCGAGATTTGCCGAAAATTTTCATAACACATCAAGGAAATTGAGGAACAACGCTTCTCGGCACACAGAGCTAAGATCGCTATGTACGCAAGTTTCCTTCGTTCGGAACGACTTAGTTACGTACTGTAAGTGAGATATACCGAAAGTTTTCATAACAGATCAAGGAAATTCAGGAACAACGCTTCTCGGCTCACAAAGCTAAGATGCTATGTACGCAAGTTTCCTTCGTTCGGAACGACTTAGTTACGTGCCTGTAAGCGAGATTTGCCGAAAATTTTCATAACACATCAAGGAATTGAGGAACAACGCTTCTCGGCACACAGAGCTAAGATCGCTATGTACGCAAGTTTCCTTCGTTCGGAACGACTTAGTTACGTACCTGTAAGTGAGATATACCGAAAGTTTTCATAACACATCAAGGAAATTGAGGAACAACGCTTCTCGGCACACAGAGCTAAGATCGCTATGTACGCAAGTTTCCTTCGTTCGGAACGACTTAGTTACGTGCCTGTAAGCGAGATTTGCCGAAAGTTTTCATAACACATCAAGAAATTGAGGAACAACGCTTCTCGGCACACAGAGCTAAGATCGCTATGTACGCAAGTTTCCTTCGTTCGGAACGACTTAGTTACGTGCCTGTAAGCGAGATTTGCCGAAATTTCATAACACATCAAGGAAATTGAGGAACAACGCTTCTCGGCACACAGAGCTAAGATCGCTATGTACGCAAGTTTCCTTCGTTCGGAACGACTTAGTTACGTGCCTGTAAGCGAGATTTGCCGAAATTTTCATAACACATCAAGGAAATAGAGGAACAACGCTTCTCGGCACACAGAGCTAAGATCGCTATGTACGCAAGTTTCCTTCGTTCGGAACGACTTAGTTACGTACCTGTAAGTGAGATATACCGAAAGTTTTCATAACACATCAAGGAAATTGAGGAACAACGCTTCTCGGCACACAGAGCTAAGATCGCTATGTACGCAAGTTTCCTTCGTTCGGAACGACTTAGTTACGTGCCTGTAAGCGAGATTTGCCGAAAATTTTCATAACACATCAAGGAAATTGGGAACAACGCTTCTCGGCACACAGAGCTAAGATCGCTATGTACGCAAGTTTCCTTCGTTCGGAACGACTTAGTTACGTGCCTGTAAGCGAGATTTGCCGAAAATTTTCATAACACATCAAGGAAATAGGGAACAACGCTTCTCGGCACACAGAGCTAAGATCGCTATGTACGCAAGTTTCCTTCGTTCGGAACGACTTAGTTACGTACCTGTAAGTGAGATATACCGAAAGATTTCATAACACATCAAGGAAATTGAGGAACAACGCTTCTCGGCACACAGAGCTAAGATCGCTATGTACGCAAGTTTCCTTCGTTCGGAACGACTTAGTTACGTGCCTGTAAGTGAGATATACCGAAAGTTTTCATAACACATCAAGGAAATTAGGAACAACGCTTCTCGGCACACAGAGCTAAGATCGCTATGTACGCAAGTTTCCTTCGTTCGGAACGACTTAGTTACGTGCCTGTAAGTGAGATATACCGAAAGTTTCATAACACATCAAGGAAATTGAGGAACAACGCTTCTCGGCACACAGAGCTAAGATCGCTATGTACGCAAGTTTCCTTCGTTCGGAACGACTTAGTTACGTACCTGTAAGTGAGATATACCGAAAATTTTCATAACAATCAAGGAAATTGAGGAACAACGCTTCTCGGCACACAGAGCTAAGATCGCTATGTACGCAAGTTTCCTTCGTTCGGAACGACTTAGTTACGTGCCTGTAAGCGAGATTTGCCGAAAATTTTCATAACACATCAAGGAAATTGAGGAACAACGCTTCTCGGCACAAAGCTAAGATCGCTATGTACGCAAGTTTCCTTCGTTCGGAACGACTTAGTTACGTGCCTGTAAGCGAGATTTGCCGAAAATTTTCATAACACATCAAGGAAATTGAGGAACAACGCTTCTCGGCACACAGAGCTAAGATCGCTATGTACGCAAGTTTCCTTCGTTCGGAACGACTTAGTTACGTGCCTGTAAGCGAGATTTACCGAAATTTTCATAACACATCAAGGAAATTGAGGAACAACGCTTCTCGGCACACAGAGCTAAGATCGCTATGTACGCAAGTTTCCTTCGTTCGGAACGACTTAGTTACGTGCCTGTAAGCGAGATTTACCGAAAATTTTCATAACACATCAAGGAAATTGAGGAACAACGCTTCTCGGCACACAGAGCTAAGATCGCTATGTACGCAAGTTTCCTTCGTTCGGAACGACTTAGTTACGTGCCTGTAAGTGAGATATACCGAAAGTTTTCATAACACATCAAGGAAATTGAGGAACAACGCTTCTCGGCACACAGAGCTAAGATCGCTATGTACGCAAGTTTCCTTCGTTCGGAACGACTTAGTTACGTACCTTAAGTGAGATATACCGAAAGTTTTCATAACACATCAAGGAAATTGAGGAACAACGCTTCTCGGCACACAGAGCTAAGATCGCTATGTACGCAAGTTTCCTTCGTTCGGAACGACTTAGTTACGTACCTGTAAGTGAGATATACCGAAAGTTTTCATAACACATCAAGGAAATTGAGGAACAACGCTTCTCGGCACACAGAGCTAAGATCGCTATGTACGCAAGTTTCCTTCGTTCGGAACGACTTAGTTACGTACCTGTAAGTGAGATATACCGAAAGTTTTCATAACAATCAAGGAAATTGAGGAACAACGCTTCTCGGCACACAGAGCTAAGATCGCTATGTACGCAAGTTTCCTTCGTTCGGAACGACTTAGTTACGTGCCTGTAAGCGAGATTTGCCGAAAATTTTCATAACACATCAAGGAAATTCAGGAACAACGCTTCTCGGCACACAGAGCTAAGATCGCTATGTACGCAAGTTTCCTTCGTTCGGAACGACTTAGTTACGTACCTGTAAGTGAGATATACCGAAAGTTTTCATAACACATCAAGGAAATTGAGGAACAACGCTTCTCGGCACACAGAGCTAAGATCGCTATGTACGCAAGTTTCCTTCGTTCGGAACGACTTAGTTACGTGCCTGTAAGCGAGATTTCCCGAAAATTTTCATAACACATCAAGGAAATTGAGGAACAACGCTTCTCGGCACACAGAGCTAAGATCGCTATGTACGCAAGTTTCCTTCGTTCGGAACGACTTAGTTACGTACCTGTAAGTGAGATATACCGAAAGTTTTCATAACACATCAAGGAAATTGAGGACAACGCTTCTCGGCACACAGAGCTAAGATCGCTATGTACGCAAGTTTCCTTCGTTCGGAACGACTTAGTTACGTACCTTAAGTGAGATATACCGAAAGTTTTCATAACACATCAAGGAAATTGAGGAACAACGCTTCTCGGCACACAGAGCTAAGATCGCTATGTACGCAAGTTTCCTTCGTTCGGAACGACTTAGTTACGTGCCTGTAAGCGAGATTTGCCGAAATTTTCATAACACATCAAGGAAATTGAGGAACAACGCTTCTCGGCACACAGAGCTAAGATCGCTATGTACGCAAGTTTCCTTCGTTCGGAACGACTTAGTTACGTGCCTGTAAGCGAGATTTCCGAAAATTTTCATAACACATCAAGGAAATTGAGGAACAACGCTTCTCGGCACACAGAGCTAAGATCGCTATGTACGCAAGTTTCCTTCGTTCGGAACGACTTAGTTACGTACCTGTAAGTGAGATATACCGAAAGTTTTCATAACACATCAAGGAAATTGAGGAACAACGCTTCTCGGCACACAGAGCTAAGATCGCTATGTACGCAAGTTTCCTTCGTTCGGAACGACATTAGTTACGTGCCTGTA